>JAYESA010001130.1:27500-57500 GCA_036927795.1 Iris macrosiphon | reverse complement strand
ACAGGTGCACAATCAATAGGATATGTAAACAAAATAAATTTTAAAAAGTTGCAATAATTCTAATTAGCTAAAAATAATTCTAAATTACTAAAATCTTGTCGAGGGAGTTTACACGAAGGAACGATGTTGTGGTCGTGGATCCAAGGTCTGCCCAGCAGAATATTGTAGGATACCTCTGAATCAATGACATAACATGTAGCCGCTGATCTGAGGTCGCCAATCTGGATCCTCAGGCGAATTTTCCCCAACGGCTTACTTTTCCTGGCGTTTAAAACCCACGATTGTAGTGGTGGTGTAAGCCAATTCGCTGGTAGGAATCCTCAACGGTCTAAGCAGACTATGAAGAATGATGCTGATCGATGATCCCGGATCTATGTGAATCCGGTCAACCTCCATGGAACCGACGTACCCGGTGTAATAGAGGGGTCTGTCATGCCTGTTATATTTTAACAGTATGTCATCTTGAGTGAAAATGATATTCGGGACCACCTCCATCACACTATGGCATTGAGGACATGCCACGGGTTCTTAGTCAGGGGACTTGAGCTGGGTCAAGTATGCATCCGCCTGCATTAATACTTCGCTCAGGGCTTGACGAGTGTCTTGAGAGAGCCTGAGTAGTTCGAAGATGGACAACCTGGCTGGTGTATTAGCCAATTGGGCCAGGATATCGAAGTTGTATGGCTTATCTAAACCTTTGTTTTGAATGTTTTTCAAAGGTTTATCGGAGCGCACTTCTTTTTGCTTCCCTTTGTCCGCCGAAGTTGGTCTCGAAGGACCGGCCTATGGTATGGCGGGTTCCGGTTCTGAAGGCTTGATAGCTGAAACGTCTGCCGATGCATCTTCCTGACTTGCTCCATAGTCTTTAAGGTAAGCTTTCCCTGAACGGGTTTCAGTAGCCAAAACCTCATCTTCCGATGCCGAGTGTACCATAACCATGTGACATGGTTTACGCTTTGAGTTCTTCTTAGACTTAGCCTTAGCAGCTTGAGTCTCTTCCTCGATCTCTGACACCAGATCTGGATGAACCCACATAATCTCGCCTCGCTGGGTAGTTAGGGGTACCAGGTCATGATTTTGACCCCTAGCTGGAGGAAGATTAACGATGTTCATCGTTGTCCAGGAAATAGGTATAACACCATCCGGGACTTCTTGGGGAGGCAGATCGCCGAATTGCAGAGAGATCATGTTGGCTGTGACCGTCTTCTCGCTGTTGCACAGAGTGATAGCCTTAGCATCGATCAGCTCCTGGATCTTCCTCTTTAGTACATAACACGCCTTTGTAGGGTAGTGTATGTATCTATGGAAGATGCAGTACTTGGGGTTATTTGTACTGCAGACTTCATTAGGCCGCTTTACCTCAGGAAGGGTAATCTTGCCGCTTTACCTCAGGAAGGGTAATCTTGCCGCTTTTGACGAGATACTCGAATATGCTCAGAATATCGTCGTCATCGAAAGAGTACACTTCAATGGGCCTGGAAGTCCCAGGTTTTGTCTGTGTGGTTGCCGTAGTCTTTTGCCTGGAAGTATTGATTGCCAGAGCTTCTTTTCCTTTGGCACCACGAGGATGGTCGCTGTTTGAGGATGTCCTCTTGCCTTTATCAGAGGTAGAGATTATAATTTCGTTATCACGTGCCTTCCGACTGTTGTCTTCAGCGGCTACCGCTGAGATGATAAAAGAGGGCCAATCATGGAACTGATTTGGTCCTATGAACACCGAGATCACGGAAAGAAGGTTTTTCCTACAAATGTCCACCAATGCCGAGTCTGGAACTCCGGGAGGCATTTGCAAAGTGGCTTGACAAAAACGTTCGATGAAAGTGCGAACGTTCTCTTTTTCCTTCTGCTTCACTTCGATGAGAGAGGACATAGACATGTCCATCCCTCCTTCGTAGAATCGTGCGAAGAATAAAGTCTTGAAGTCTTCAAAGGAAGTAATGTAGTTGTCCACAAGACTACGGTACCACTGATAAGCCACCCCCGAGAGACAGCCTTTGAACACTCGAGTGAGAAGGGCGTCATTCCCTTGCAATAACACCGTCATCATACTGAAGTAGTTCATGTACTGACTCGGTGATATTTTTCCCTCAAACAAAGTCATAGTCTGTGGTTTGTATTTAGGAGGGAAAGGGACCTCATCCTAGATAGCTGGGTAAGGCTAGTTGATTCCCAATTTTTTGAGCTGATCTTTGTGCTTCAAGGCATCAAATTGGGCTTTCAACTCCCGCACTGCCTGTATTGGATCCTCAGCCGGTAGAAGGACTGCGGAGTGGTGAGGGATCGGTTGTATCATGACTCCAACAGGAGGTAATACATTCTCTGAGTGGGGAAGCGGAGGAGCTGCTGACTCTTGATCTAGAGCAGGTTCCTGGATCGTGTTGGATGGTGGCAAGTCCTCCCCCACACGTATCTGAGTCAGAGGGACCGATGCTTGAGCTATAGCAGCTGTGTGTTGAGTCAACATCATCTGGTGCATATTCTCCATCATGGACTGTATCTCCTTCAGAGATATCTCCAGTACAGCAATGCGTTGCTCAGTACTTCCTGACGGGGAAGCTTCCTCGCGTTCATCTCCAATGGTATAGACTCCCATTTCCCTGGGTGTCATTGAAGGATTAGTATAGGTCTCTATAGAAGTTGACTCTACACTTTCAGCATCTGATTTGGGAAACTAGCGACCCCCAGTATCGGAATCAGAAGAGTACGACGCCGGTTGTCACGACTTTGAATGGGTGTTTCGGAACACCCCAGCTTCAGCGTTCTTAAGGAGCTTGTCGAATCTCCTTTGGCTTGGAGTTCTAGAGGGATGACGTCTTGAGTTCGACCTTCCTCTAGGAACATGTGAAGCCATGTTCACTGATGCATGTGCGGGCTCTTCTTCCTGGAAAGACAGAGAGTAGTTCAACCGGTCGACAATCGACCATTTTGCCTCAGAACAGCAATAATTAACTACAATCCTATGACTATTACAATAGTGCTCCCTAGGAGGCATAATAAACATGCTAGAAGATCCCCTATCCTTGCGTTTCTGGATCAGATACTCACGCAGGTCAGGAGGATTTACAGAAGAAGAAGAAGAAGATGGCTTGTTCCTCTTTTTTACATCAGTCGGCATGCGGATGTTGGGAACCATAATTCTTCCTGTGCCACCCGTATACAGCAGGTTGGCCATCTGGGTAGCAGATGATCCCCGAGGAGTGTATCTTTCCGCAAACTGAGCCTTCTTTACGCTGAGGGGCTTGACCTGGCATATTTTGGAGTTCTGCTTAGGTTGGCGTAAAACTGAGGAGGTCCTCAGTCGGCCATCAGCTTCTCGCGTAATCCGGAGGACGGGCAGATTCTTCCCTTGCTGGCATAAAGGCCAAGAAGTTTAGTAGTCCGCCACTTGTTTTTCCTTGCGTAGATTGCAGGGATCATCTGCTTTTCCGTGGAGTGCAGATACATTTTTACGTGCGGAGCCCGTTTGGAATTTCTGACTTGGCGCTATGGCATTGTCAAAAATTCTGTCTGCCACATCACCGACGGGAGATTGAATTTTACGCGCAGAGCGCGGAGTAAACTTCTGGACTAGCACTGAGGCTTTGTCAGAAGTTTTGTCTGCCACATCACAGACGGGAGACAGAGTTTTACGTGTGGAGCGCGAAGTAGACTTCTGGACTAGCACTGAGGCATTGTCCGAAGTTTTGTTTGCCACGTCACGGACGGAAGACAGAATTTTATGCACGGAGCGCGAAGTAGACTTCTGGACTAGCACTGAGGCATTATCCGAAGTTTTGTCTGCCACGTCATGGACGGGAGATAGAATTTTATGTGCGAAGCACGAAGTAGACTTCTGGACTAGCACTGAGGCATTGTCCGAAGTTTTGTCTACCACGTCACAGACGGGAGACAGAATTTTACGCACGGAGCGTGAAGGTTGTGCAACTACAACCTGGCTGGTCGGAGAAATCGGAGAGTCGGCAGGAATGGTAGGGGATATCCTGGGCATCCAGACCTTACGCAGCTTCCTGTTGTCTTGGACGGAGAGAGAGTGAGAGCTACCCCCTGCTCGAAGCATATCTTCGTAGGCGGACTGGTCGAACTGGACGACCAGGGTCTTCTTCATGAATCCTACTGATACCGCATCGTGTTGAGCAATTGCTTTCTCCTCAGATGAGAAAGACGTCCCCAGCAGAGACGCCATCTTGTGTTTGATAATAAACGAAAGAAATACAACAAGGTTTATACGAAACCCGTTCTTGGGTTTACAAACAAGAAGTACAATTAATCCTATACGAGGATGTCAAGTACAAATTTTTAATCTGGGTAAATATTGCTATAGGAGTCTGATCTGCAGTCGATCACTTTGTCCCTTGGACCACACGATGATGAAGAAGTGCTGTAAAAGGCAGAAAAAGCTTCGAAGATTGCAAAGGGGAGTGGATGCTCGATGCCAAAGTCGTCGATCACTACTCTCTATCTGAGCTCTAGATTCTTCTCTCTCAAAGATCAATTTTCGACCCTTCCTCCAAGTTTTCAGTTTTTTCACCTTAATTCTTCGACCTTGGAGTTTTCGACCCTGGACTTTTCGACCTTGGACCTCTGTCAATAGAGGTATCTATTTATAGGGTTTTAGTGACAGTAACTATCAGTCGGCATAAAAGCCGGGTAGTAGAGAGTATGGCACTTTTACGTGCCGGTTACAATAACCGCTAGCCACGTATAAATGATCTTCTGAATCTGCATGTGACGCGTGTCCCATTAAGAGATAATGCGTATAACTGCTGCAAAGATCACGGCATAAAAGTCACGTAGGTAGTTATCCCTCGCGTGGAAAAGGTTGGCGTAGAAGCCAATAACTGTCACCATGGCGTAGAAGCCAACTAGTTATCAAACTGGCGTAGAGGCCAGGTAGGCGTAGAAGCCCGATGCTGCATAGATAGGTAGCTAGCGTAGAAGATAGCTGATCCTCCTTCCTTGACTGAGGCCTTGAGCAAATTCTGGACCAAATAGCCTTAATACGCACCAATGCAAACGTAGCCTGAGTGGGCATATTTCAAGGAGATAGCGTACATCATGCTCCTCATAGCTGAAAATAGCCCGGTGGCATATTCCAAGGAGATAGCGTACAGCGTGCTCCCTTAGCTGAAAATAGCCCGGTGGCGTATTGTGCAAAAGTGATGATGTGCACGTATTAGCCAAAATTATGGCTTTTGGAGATATAATCAAATCTCTTGCATTAAATGCAGAGATCTGCCCCCATCCTGCACATTAAATGCAGAGGCATGTCTCGAAGATCTGCCACCATTCTGAGCATTAAATGCAGAGACGTGTCTCGAAGATCTGCCACCATTCTGAGCATTAAATGCAGAGACGTGTCTCGAAGATCTGCCACCATTCTGAGCATTAAATGCAGAGACTTGCCTCGAGCTCTGTACGAAGAGCAGCTTTTGACGTGGCAGTTTGTTTGTCTTCTGCGGAGCGTAAAAAGCTCACATCTGCCTGTGTAAAACTAGGCAGCGTATTCCCTTGTATGCGTAAAAGTACTTTGTATCAGGAAAATATCACTAAACGACGGTTTGGGTCGCTGTGCCGCGCCATCATTACAGCCGTCGTCTGGATAGTCGTGTAGTACTCTTTGTCAGGAGTCAGACATCAGGTTCACTGCATGATTTGACCGGTTCATTCGAGAAATACGAAGCGTTCCTCGTACACTTCCATGCTGCATTAAAGCGGATGAGTTTTATGCCATAAATGCGGTGTGACAACCTTTGTACGCTGAGGCAGCCTGAAAATACTGTATTACGCGGATTATCCTTGAGCTTATATTTTATGCTGTACTTAGCGAAAAAGCTCGGTTGTACGTCGATGGCCCTGAAGTTATATTTTATGCCGCACAGCACTGAAACACTGCGTATAACTCTGCCGCGTATTTTTTATGCTTCTACACAAATTTCTTGCACGATGCTCGCCCCAATTCCTAAGGTCAAACCATTGTTCATTTGTACGGGGTATTCTACCCAAGCTTATTTCATTCAAATTTCTAAACATCGAGTACGGATCATACTACTCTCATTAGCACGTTCGTTTGTACAGGGTTCAAGTCCGTTTAGTAAAATCTATGATATATCCAAGTTGCAGGACAAGCCTAGTGATTTGTATAGTCTATCTCTCCGAACATGTTATGATATAATCCCTATCCATTCCAAGTCTAGACCACCAAGCCAAGATTTAATTATAAACCTTTATTTATAACTCCAAGTCGTCCAACCTGATTCATCTATCCGTTCACGAAACCATCAAGCATGATTTTTTTTCAGGTTCTAGGTTAACTTATCCATAAAATATTTTTTGATTTACTTGCATTTCCAAATTCGTCTTATCGTGTCGAACCAAAAGAAAATATGATCCATTAGTTGTCACGCTCTTGTCTCCCGCAAGTTCGATCACCCTCGTTGGACGCGAGATCACCACATCAACGCTTCCGCTGGAAAATAGTCCTAATCCGGGGGTGACACATGTACGAGCATAGAGTTACGCTCGCACAAGACAAGAACGTTAAGCGTTATGGTTATCTTCGAAATGATTAAGACTTTCTTATCATTTTCTTTTACTCCATCCAAGTTATATATCCATCGAGTCATGTCCATTTATGTAGTGATTATAACTCGTCTAGCAAAATTATCCAACTTCAATGTTACCGTTCGACAAATCCATAGTCTATACTTCTAGCATTCCTCAAGCAACTAGTTTCAAATATTGAAGCCCAAGTTCTATCCTTTTCGATACATTCTATTCATCGAGTTCGTTTAGAATAATCACTGAATATGTTCTCGTGAGTTCGACCATCTCCGCCGTACGTGAATCACCATGCCGACGCTCCCGCAGGATAATTGTTCTCATTGGGACTGATTTCAAATGTTATCGTTCTGAACTTGATTTCAAGACCGTTCTTTCAAACTCCAAGCCAAATCTATTATCGTTCATCTTTTTTATCGAACACAATATTCATTGTCGGGCTTACTTCTATTCGAGCGATATTGTATTCAAGTTCATTCCCACTATCGCACGAGATCTATGAATCCGTTAGAACATTTATAAATGATCCATACACCACTCGAAATTGAGTCACCCAATCAAATCCTCAATCGATGTTCGCATCAATCGTTAGCTTATTCACCAAGTTTTACTTAGAATTCTTGCACGATACTTAGGTATCGCCTGATAAATCTTAGCCTCGAATTTATCCCTGTTTATAGTCATCCAAGTAACCCATATTCGATTTTGTATCTTCCGACACGAAATATCGTTCGAGTTATTTCTCAAAATCCAAGCACGATTCTCTATATTCGCCATAACGATAATCTGATAAGGTTTCTATCAGTTACAATTATAAGTCTGACTTTGTTTATTCCTGAATGATATCCCAATCTCGTTGTAACCAGCTTGCACCAAAGGGTCTTGGCGCACGATACTCAACACAACTTAGCCGAAAGGCTGTGTGCATAGCTAACCGTTCGAGCGATATTCTATTTCGTATACTAACCAGTAAGGCAATCACGTATAGGCAATAGGGTTGCAGACAACATTCAAATTCTAGCATGAGTCTAATCCCAAAGGGTCTAGCACAGGTTGTCACGACCCACACCAAAAAAATCGGGCATGAGTCGTGGGTACGTCCAGCCTACGCCGCAGAATCGGCGGTAGAACGCTGTCTAGGTCCGTTCTAGGTGACAACAATATATCTCACAAAACCTGTCAAGATAACCTCTCCAAAAGGAGGGCAACCACGCAATATATATAAACTCAATCACAATAACTAGGGGAAGAGTAAAATCACGATAAGATATCAACAAGAAACAAGAACCAAAGAGAGCAAGTACAATATCCAATATACAGTCCAAGTCTAAAGTCTACAATATCTCACAACAACAAAATAATAAATAGTAATACAGGCATCCAAAATACCAACTGGAAACAACCCAGGGAAACCCACCTAGCTAAACTAAGGCGCTAGCGTCATCTCCTCGGCTGGGACGGGCTCCTCCTCAAAATCAGGGTCATAACACTCCTCGACACCAGGCCCGTAGAAGGTCGGGCAAAAATCCTCAGGATCCTCTGGAAAAAATATGTCCAGTCACGACTGGAGCGAAGTACATAACTCTGAAAGCAACTCCAAATACATGGTAAGGTATATATGACTAGCAATAGAAAAGTATACAAGATGCACAGGAAAGTAAATACATGGTGGAACAGATAAAGTAACTGCAATGTAAAACTGGGAACAATACAAGTAGTAGAGAAGTAACTGCATGTGAGAAAATAGGAATACTATCTAAGTGCCTTGAGCACAAGTTCGTTATGTGATCGGCTTAGGTTGCACATGAATAATCTATGATAACTCCGTTATGCGTGAGTTGCATAACCGACATACACATGAATATTATTTGGCTTTGATCACATAACCAACTCCTACTCCCCTTCCCCACTAATACTCTTGGATCCAACCACGACACGCTACGTATATGATAAATAACTCGTGCACATGAAGGCGAGAGGATACGAAGCACATGATAGCACATGAGAATCAATACCCGAAGCACATGATGAAATACACGTGATAGAGTACCCGCTGAACACGGTAAGGGGGATAACATCTCATGACGGGATCCAACTAGTACCAGCTCATGAAACAATGTGTCAGAATTAAGTATTACAGTTCTAGAACATGTGATATATACGCTATCATGACATGGAAACAATCAGAGGTAGGTACTCGCCTGACGTCCTGAGCAACTGGTGAGGATCGAGATCCGGACTGGCGTTGTAAGAACCTATTACAAAAAGCAAGGTTAAACGTACTTCTAAAGAGTTAAACTGATATAAAATAACTAAAAATAGGCTTCTAGGGTTATTCTAGGTCGAACGGGTCAAACTGGTAAAATTTGGGTCAAAAAGTCAACCCTAGGTCCAAAAAGTTAACTCTAGGTCAAAACTAGGTCAAACGTTGACTTTTGCGGTCAACGGGGACAATTATGGTCAATGCTAGGTCAAACTAGGGTGCCCCTAAAATTCTAGGTCAAAATTAGCTCATTAAGCTAGTAAACCCTCAAACTCGCCTCTTTGAGATACCAGGATACCTTCGATATCTGATACCTCGACCTAAGCTACACACCCCGCCTATACCCACTAACACCTACGCTAACACGCATAAATATATACACCAATACATATAAAATCAACTCTGAACCTATTCCTAGGCAAACGCTCAAAAACCTTACCTCGATACTCAATACCTTGGGTATCTCAAGGTATTGAGATACCTTGATATCTCAAGGTATTGAGATATCCACTACCCCTCTCTAACACTACCCATCTAGCTAACTATCTATGTATATACATATATACCTAGCTATATATCTAGGCTACTATATATATATATAAACACATAGGCATATATCTACATAACTATATATATACACATACACAATACATATATCCATACCATCTCACACACATATATATATATATATATATATATATATATATATATATATATATAGCTCTCTCTCCCTCTTCTGCTACTACTAGCCTATTGCTACTGCTGCTACGCTGATGCTACAAGCTGCTGCTGTTGCTAGTGCCTCGCCATGCTGCTACTGCTGCGCTGCTACTACAACATTCCCTGCTGCTACTGCAGCAGCTACTGCTACATTGCTTAGTTGTTGCTGCAGCGGCTACTTGCTGGCGCTGCGCTGCTGCTCTTGCTCTCCTTTGCTGCTGCTGCAGCTACAAGTTGCTGGTGCGCTGCTACTGCAGCTCTTAATCTGCTGCTGCAGCTCCCATTCCATCTAGCTGCTGGTACCTGCTGGTCCCCCCTGTTCTCTTCCTCTCTGCCTCACTCCCCTAGCTACTGCTGCTCTCTTCTTCAGCTCCACCACCCTCGACACACCACACACACACAGACACACAAGCACACACGCTCACTGATACACAAGCACACACACTCACTTTTATATATATATATATATATATATATATATATATATATATATACACACAACCATATATATTTACACACACTTATACACATATGTATATAGGTACACACACACATATATATATAAACACACATAGGTATATATATATATAAACACTCTACATATATATATACACATACTCATATATATATATATATATATATATATATATATATATATATATATATATATATATATATATATATATATATATATATATACACACAAACACACTCATATATATATTCAAACACTCATATATACGTATACACACACACACACACACACACACACACACACACACACACACACATACATATATATATATATATATATATATATATATATATATATATAGACTCATATATACATATACACACATAAACACAACACACACAACACAACAACAACACACGCACATCGACCCAAACACATATAAATAACTATAAATATATAAAATATAACTCGAGAACTCTAGCACACACTCCCCGAAGCTAAACCAACGCGCGCACAAGCCCAAAATCTAGAAACCAAGTCAAAATGGCCATTCGGTCATTTCGACGAACACGTGGAGTGCGGTTCGCGAAACCTCGTTAAACGCACACCAAACCTACTCGAAATCGACCCAAAATTTACCCACAAGTTCTAATCGAGGTCTAGAACCTAGAAAAAAATGCTAACTCGTCGATTCTAGGTTCGTGGCAAAAACGTGCACGCACATAGAACCTACAACGACGAAAACCCCCAAATCTTCCGAAATGCCCAAATCTCCGCGACACGACCTCACGTGTCCGAACGGAGACACGTACTTACCCTCAAGACATCCAAGCACGTCTACCTAGGTCCGTCTAACCTAGAGCATCACCCAAAATTGGGCCAATCTCGAATTTCATCCAAAATTGACACAAAACCTAATGTCAAAGTCTCCAAACACAACCAAACAAGTTCTAACTTCCTTCCACGGGTAGCCTTAAGGTCTAGGAAGGTTCTAAACTACTAATTACACTATTTTAAAGCAACCACTAAGAGGAAAGTTAGGGTTTACCTCTTGGGAGTTGAAATCCCAAGGCCAAAGTCTCCAAAACCCTTGAAATCACCACCCTCAAGCCTCCAAGCCTCCAAACCAAGCCTCTACACTAAGTTTAGGCTCTACACACCTAGGTTAGGGAAAAGTATAGGGTTAGGGTTTATATAAATGAAAGAATAGAATAAGGAAGAGAAGAAAATGAGAACTTACTTACTTGAAATGAGAGATTGGAAGAAGAAAAGAGTGGAGAGTGGAGAAGAAGAAGAAGAAAATGGAATGGAGAAGAATGGAATGGGGGAAGGTTCGGTCATGCATAGAATTAGGGTTAGGGGAGGGCCGGCCAAGTATATACAATAGGGTTTACATAATTCAAATGACTAAAATGCCCTCTCCTTTAGTCATGTAACTTGGGTTTAGGTTTAGGGTTCACTAAACACACTCTAACTAATCCAAAATAACCCAACTAACTAAAATAAAAATATAATAATTATTCTAAACCCAAAAATGAGACTGACAAGGGTGTTGGTTGGGTCTGACATGGGTCCACTAGCCAAAATCCTAAAACAACCAATAAAAATAATACAACCATCAATTAAATATAAATATAATTATTTATGAACAATATACAATTTACCAAATAAAAAATAAAAATAAAAATCCTATTTTCTAGAATTGGGTAGTAACAAGCCTACCCTCCTTAAAATAATTTTGTCCTCAAAATTAAAAGACGAAACTAGGACATGAATGCAATGAAAAGAAAAAGAACCATACCTCAGGGCTCGAAAAGATAAGGGTATCGATCGCGCATTTCATCCTCCCTCTCCCAGGTCGACTCACCTGGAGAGTGATGCCTCCATGCGACGCGAACCAAGGAAATAGTCTGGTTTCTCGACACCTTCTCCCGCCGATCCAGAATCTCCACCGGCTGCTCTAGATAGCTAAGAGTAGGGCCCACCACGATCTCTGAGTGATTCAATACGTGACTGGGATCTTCCACGTACCGTCTCAACTATGACACATAGAATACATCATGAACTCCCTCTAGCGTAGGCGGCAATTCTAGCGTATACGCCACAGCGCCGACCCTATCAAGGATGCTGAAGGGTCCGACGAAACATGGGCTAAGCTTCCCGCCTCCACCGAAGCGAATAGTGCCCCGCGTCGGAGAAATCCTCAGGAACACCAGATCACCAACCTAGCACAAACAAGGTCTCAACACTTAATCTAAAATAAGCAAACACAAGAACAAAATCTAGATTTGTCACGACCCGCACCCGGAATTGGGGCACGAGTACGCGGGTACATCCAGCCTACGCCGCAGCATCGACGGTAGAACGTTGTCTAGGTCATAACGCTATCTAAACAATCTCACACGAGTATCCAACTCCATAAGGAGACAAGGATAACATAATATAAATGAACAACATACTCAATCACACAACTATAGTACGATAAGATATCGAACAAACATAATTAAAATAAGAACAACACAAGTCTAAATGTAAATAATCTAACTCAACAAATATCCATGTCTCAACAAGAATGCCGGAGATAAATCCGGTACCAAATAGTCTGCTAAAAGAACTAACTAGATGATTAGTGATTCCGGCTAGACCTCCCGGAATCACAACTGAACTACCAAGTCCAAGTCTGCAGCTACTCACCCTGTGGTCCATAAAGTGTCGGACACCGGTCCTCTAAGGCATAGTCTGGAAAAATGTTTTCAGTCAGGAAGGAGCAAAGTACATTTCTAATAGCAGTTCTATATCAATGATATAAACTATGTAGCAGTATATAGATGAAAATATACAAGATGCATGTATATATACGAGAGATATACAATAAAGGAAATACTGTAAGTAAATGCGGGAAGGAACAATATATCAATGAGCAAGAATACTATAACTAAGTGTGTGAGTACTAGCTTTAACATGTGATCGACTTGGGAACTTGTACAGGTATAATAGCCTGGCTAGTCATACGTGCGGTGTATGACCAACACTAACATGTGAACAAGTCTTGTACATGAAGGGTATAATCACATATCTACACTAAAATACTTCCCACCCCCGACTGGTATAGTAGATCCAACCATGGTACGCTATAACACGAGATTCCCTAGGAAGGTAGCAAATCTCTCCGAAAATCAGTGTCTGTACATGCACAAGATAACAAGGAAACAAGACTTGTACAAGCTACACCATGAACAAGGAATAACATCTCATGACGAGATCCTGATATACCAATCTGTGTAACAGCGTGTCGAGAATATGGATATTTATACTAGATGCAATGAACATAGGGCATATCATAAATAAGAAGCTAATCAGAGAATGTACTCGCCTTGGGTCCTTGGCTGGTAATACCAATGTCCTGTTCCAGAGTATCGCCTGGATGAACCAACAGTCCTATAGACATATCATCATAAAAATATTGCATCAGATGCTACACTAACACAACACAAATATATTGAACTCAGGGGCTATGCCAGGTATGGCACTAGTCAACTAGGGTCCGTGTGCGTCAAGTTGCACGGGGGTCGCGTCTGTGATTGCTGTGCAAGACAGACGGTGATACGGGTCTCGCCAATACGTCAGTGTACGCGTGGCAGCCAACTAACAGTTCACAGGGTCATAGGTCATGTGTAAGGACGGGGTATCCGTATTTACACTCGGGTCATCTAGTATATATATATATATATATATATATATATATATATATATATATATATATATATATATATATATATATACATATTATAACTAACATATATATTAATATCCATTAATTACAATAATAGATATATGTATATATATACTTTAAATAAAACTAATACTTGTATATATATATAAACATATTTTATGGAAAGAGATATACAATACGCATATATATATATGTCTATATACTAAATAGAATTTAACATACTATATTTATATGTCCTAAATATATATGCCAAAAATGTTTTATCAAACATATACTATATATATATATATATATATATATATATATATATATATATATATATATATACCAAAATAAATATATATATTTATACCAAAAATACATATATATATATATATATATATATATATATATATATATATATATATATATATACCAAAAATATGTATTAATATACGTACTAAAATATATTAATACATGTACTAACATATACTATGTATGTACATATATACTAATTTGAGAATATATATATATATATATATATATATATATATATATATATATATATATATATATATATATATATATATACTAATTGAAAATACACATATACTATATACGCACATACACATATACACATACGCACAAATACGTATCACCAACACAACATATACATATGCACCTACACACGAGGGGAGAGGTCGTACCCGAGCGCGTCTATGACGACGACGGAGACGACGACGAGGCGGTGGTGGTTCTGCTGATGAGGGTGGCCAGAGTGGGGATGGCCGAAACTGGCCGGAGCAGCAGGCCGAGCTGCGGGTTGGAGCGAGCAGTAGAGCAGGCTGGTGGTCCGATCGTCTGGAGAAGGAGGCTGCGCTGCGGGCCGCCGGGGAAGAGGAGCTTGATGCCGGAGCAGACAGCGGGTTGAGGGAGGTGGAGCTGCGCCAGAGCAGAGTGGTGCTGGCCGGAGGGGGCTTACAGTAAAGTCGGGGGGAAAAACTGCACAACGGAGCTGTGCAGTCAGCCGCCGGAGGATGCGGGGTGCTCAAACTGGCCGGAGCCAGAGGAGATTGGCTCAGTGGTGGTGATGGAGGTTAGTTCTAGTGGTGGTGGCATGTGGGGGTGTTCAGGCGGGGTGCTCGCCGGAGCAGGGAAGTCGGGAGAGTTGCGGGTTGGGGTCGGCTCGAGTGAGGCGGAGGAGTGTAGTCGAGGTTGCGCTGCGGGGAGATGGAGGTCGGGGTGGTTCGTCTGGCCGGAGCGGGCTCAACGCGGGGAAGATGGAGGAGCAGCAGGGTGGTGGAGCAGAATATCGGGCCATGCCGGAGTTGCGGGGTGATGATGATGGCGTCGGTGGTGATATGGTGGTAGTGAATGGAGGTGCCGTAGTGGCCGGGCTGCAGTGGTGGAGTAACGTGGTTGAAGGAGAAGAGGAGGAAGCCGGCGGAGGCTGAACCGTGGCCGGCCGGAGATGGGCCGGGTAATCTCCAGGTGAATAGTAGCCGAGCTCGGTGAACAGTAGGTGTATGGGTTGTTTCCCCCCTTTTAATAAATTTGAAAAAAACAAAGGAGAAGAAAGGAAGAAGAAGAAGAAGAAAAGAGAAGAAGAAAGGAAAAAATGGAAATGGAGGAGGAGGCTACGGTTGAGTGAGGGGGAGGAGTGAGGTGAGAGAAAAATGGGGGCTTCCCTAGGTTTGGGGATTAGGTCTAGGTTGGGGAGAGTGGATGATGGGACATTAAATAGGGAGAGGGTGTGTGAGAATGAATGGTATAGATGCACCCATTGAATGGATGGTCAGGATTAGACATGGAGGAATTTCTTCATGTGTGGATGAGGGTTGTTGTCTAGTCAAATTATTTGGGCTCTCCATTTGGTTTGAACCAATGGGGTGTTGACACATAATGCAACATTTGCAAATTAGTCCCCTTAAATTTGGGTATTTGCACAGACACATAAAATGATAAAAATTCAGTGGACGATTTGGTGTTTGGCGTTTTGTAGGGTAAAGGGTATCGTATGTATGTATGGGCTTAATTAATGGGACATTGGAATTAAATCAGGATTAACGTGATTAGTCAAAATGGTATCCCCAATTTAATTAGAAATAAATGCAAGCTGTGTTCTAAAATTAATTAGGAGTACATGGGGCCAAAATTAGGTCGGGTCACAAATATCATTAATGAAGAAGACTCAGAACAGAATATTACCCTAATTTGGGTTGCACGGAAAATGGGTCAAGATTGCCTCCAATTTCGATTGGAACGCACAACGATACAAAATTAGAATTTATTTAGAAATTAAATAAACGTCCGCGACGATTATTGTGCGGCTAAAATAAAGCACAAGAGAGCATAATTATGAGTTGCAAAAAGGTCAGAATGGAAGGCAGGCATGTCTAGGGCAAGGTTGTAAAATTTGTTGGAAGGCAAAAGCTAGGGTAGCACTCCAAATATCGAAGCAACGGCAAGGCGCAATAATTAAATAAATTATGGTAATTAATTACTACCTCCAATAATTAAATTCTAATTAATACAAATTAAATACAAAATCCTATAATTCGGTCAGGTGTTCATCTAGTAGGCTTCTAGGTCAAGTCTACCAGCTCAAACATTAATAAATATTGTATATAATAATATATTTAAATACACATCTCACACAATTATTTAAATTAAATACACGTATCAAGAAATTATTTAATATAAATACCATAATATTAATAATATATAAAAAGTCGAAAATACCCCTGCTTTGGGATGTGGTAGTGACAAGATTCTAAGCTATACCTCGAACTCCAAAGGTCTCCGGTGGCTATCGGCCCAATGCCGCTGCCTGTCCTGCGCCACCCGAAGTCTATCTCTAATGAGCTTGACCTTCTCTGCCGCATCAACCACCATCTCTGGGCCAAGCAAAGCTCTCTCGCCTACATCATCCCATGATAACGGAGTGCGACACCTCCGTCCATACAACGCCTCGAATGGTGACATCTCGATACTGGCTTGGTAGTTGTTGTTGTAAGCAAACTCTACCAAGTGCAAGTGATCCTCCCAAGAGCCTCTGAAATCCAGAACACAAGTGCGAAGCATGTCCTCAAGTGTCTGAATGGTCCTCTCTGACTGACTGTCTGTCTGTGGGTGATATGCAGTACTAAACTTGAGCTGGGTGCCCAAGCTAGCCTGCAGACTCCTCCAAAAATGCGAAGTAAAGCGACTGTCCCGATCTGATACTATGCTCACAGGAACTCCATGCAGTCTGACTATCTGGCGTATATACATCTCTACTAGTCTCTCCGTAGACATATCCACTTTGAATGGTAGAAAGTGGGCCGATTTGGTCAACATGTCTATGATGACCCAAATCGTATTCTTTCCTCCTGGAGAACGGGGAAGTCCAGAAACAAAATCCATGGTCACATTGTCACGACCCGCACCCGGTATAGGGGCACGAGTACGTAGGTACGTCCAGCCTACGCCACGGAATCGGCGGTAGAACGCTGTCTTGGTCTACTATACTATCTAAACCTCACACAAAGTGTATAAAGTACTGTCATGCCATCTCAATACCAAATAATACTCAATCATATATAAAACTGAAGGAAGATGAACGCACGATATAGAATAGAAAGAATAAGAAATACAAGTCTCAATACATCACATAACCATCTTCAACTAAACACAACTCCAGATCTCAAACAATAATACAACCCAATGTCTAAAATAGAAATAACTACTACAAGGTATAGAAATCAAAGAGGCCTCAGTCTCTGGCACTATCCTCGGGTGACACTCCATCTGTCAGTCCATAGTAAGTGGGACACATCCTCTCTAACCATTCATATGAAAAATATTTTCCAGTCAGAAATGGAGCGAAGTACAACCCAATAACAGTTCCAATTAATTGATAATGACTATAAATAAAAATAGAGAATATAATACAAGACGAGAAACAATGAATAATATCAACTATGGTGGAAGAACAGGTAAACAATGAACAATGTGGTAAAAAACTGTAACTATGCTAAGTGATTGAAATACTAGATAGATATGTGATCGGCTTGGGTGAACATTGTCTACTTTAACGTTGGATAAACATTGTCTAAGTTAACATAAAATATTGTCTAGGATTTGATCACATACCTAGCTAACATTTTCCCTTTCCCCCAACTAGTACAATGGATCCAACCATGACACGTTGTGATACAAGATACTCAAGGCCATGTAAACAATAAACCTTGAACACGAAATATTAAACATTGCACATTGAACATGAAATATTGTCTAAGTTAAACATGAATGTTGAACACGAAACATTGTCTAAGTTAAACATTGAGAACACGAGAAACAATGAACAATATACATGTAACATCCCATGACTGATCCATGTGTATACTAGTCTGTGTACCAATGTGTCAAGAGTCATGTAAAACATTTCTAAATTCTTGCATTATAGTAATTAGCAATTAATAGAAACTATCAGAGAATGTACTCGCCTGGCGTCCAAGCAATGAATGTCAAACTGTGTCCCAACTGGTGTCACACAAACCTATATATGGAATATAGCATTAATACAGGGTGTTGGAATGAATTTAAGTTAAACTAGTCAACATCTAGGTCACCAGGATATTTCTAAGTCAAACCGATAAAATCTAGGTTGCAAGCGTCTAACACTAAGTCACTAAGTCAATACGCTATGAAGCTATGCTATACAAGCTATGCTAAGAATAAATAAAGCACTCACAAAGCAGTATCCTAAGATACGCAAGTTTCTAATATGAGAATAAGGTTTTATATATGTAGTCAAGTCAAATATTATCATACCGGATCAAAATAATTGAAATAGGACACCTTGGCCTTGCACCAATGCGTATCACCCTTAACTAGATATCCAAAGTCAATATCTTGGGTATCGACCCAATACCTTGGTGATACCTTGGTATTTCAAGATATCCCAAAACTAAACATAATAGATAAAACATATGTATATATATATAGATACCTCAAAACTCATATGCTAACTATAACAATATATATATACTAAGTACTTAAAATAGCTTTCTATGTAATACCTACCCTCTAACTACCATACACTTTCAACTTACCCATACACATCTCTAACTAACCAGATATAAATACTACATACTAAAATACATAACTGACTAATTACATAAATAAGTACATATATATATATAAGACCTAACTAATTATTAAATATAACCCAAAACTTGATAACTAACAACCCAATATCTCCACTAAACCAAAAATCCAACTTAACTAAACTGATATTTACTGATACTGACTATAACCAACTAACTATACTACCCATAAACTCAACTAACAAACTATTTAGCTAACTATTAACTAATACACAAACTCATCTAAGACACTATCACCCAAATAGACCAAATACCTCACCTGATACTGATACTGTGCATATATCTGAACTGATACAGGGTTGACCTCTCTGTTGCACTGATACTTGATACTTGGTGAATGCAATATTTGCTGTGTTGTACTGCTAGTGCAAGCTGTAAAACCCCTATTTCAAAAAAAAAAACGTATTTATTATTTTTTTTATTAATTAATAATTTAAATATAGTATTTAGTGGCGAATTAGGAGAAATAAATTTTTAATAATTTTTATTTTAGGTGTTCGGACACTTAGAGGACTTATGGGACCATCAGAAATTTTTCGGAATTTATTCCATGTAGGAGACCCCCTTGAGCAGTTGCTAGCCTAATGATGTGCATTATTCTAATCCATGAATTTTCTTATGAGTATATATATAATATATATGTATACACAAATATATATATGTATATATATATTTAGAAAGGAAAAGGAAAGAAAGAAAAAGAATTATTAAAGAATTAACTAATAAATATAATAATAATAATAACAATCCTATTACTATCAGCAACTTTAGTAACTTGCTTCAGCAACTTACTTGCTCCCTTTCACCCGCCCCCGTTAGCAACTTACTCCCAGGGGACCCGCCCCCCTTCAGCCCCTTTAGAAATTTGCTAACTTCACAAACCCTTACCCCCTGCGGACCGCTCCAAACCCGCCTCATATTCCCTATTCTCTCTCCCTATTATATATATATATATATATATATATATATATATATATATATATATATATATATATATATATATATATATATATATACATATTATTCCATAAAATCCTAACCTAAAATATCTAGACCCCCTCTTCTCATCTAGAGCCGCCGCCGCAGCCAGAGAACCCCGCCAAGCCGTCCAAACCATCCCGATGACTCCGACCTCGCGCACTGCAGATTCCCACACGAGGCACCTTCGCTTCAGAGTTGTTTTCCGTCGACTCGCTCAACCAAACGTCGTTCCGTCTTCACCGGTATGCTCACCCCTTAACCCTCTTCCATATTTGTATAATAGCCAATCTCGAAAAACGTGTATCCCTAGACAAAAAACAGCGTCCAAGTTGGCGCGAGCAGACCCAATTCTGGGATCGCAGAAAACTGCGGTGACCACCTATATTGCCCAGTTCGTATCTCCCACCACAGTGATCCAAATTCGGTGATTCTTTTTGATATGTGTAGAACACTTGACCTAGTTCATTTTTTGTTAAATAACCCTAGATTATTAGCTGCTGTGGACAGAATTAAATTCGTCACAAAACTGCGCGAACTCACTTTTTCCAGAATTCTAAAAGTTGTGAAACGGAGCGCGCCCCGCCAAACGGGACCGCCCCGCCGTGTACCAAGTGTACCGAGCGGTGCATGCAGCGTAATCGGACATATGCAAATTCGTGGAAACTGATTCGGACGCGTGTGCGCGCCGGAATCAGGCCGTATCCGCGGACACACCCCGTGTCGCAACTTTTGTGGAACTCGCGCGTATTTTGTGCACGCTTGTCAGATTATGACGAAACTTACGCCACTGGACTCGTGGTAACGCGCTGATCCCGTGACCCAATTTTCACGCAATTCTGAGATGGTTGACCAAATCGCCAATTGGCGGGTCCCACAGTTGACTTTTTGGACAAAATTATGTTCGGCTCATCGGAATCCACATTTGGACATACCGTTGGGTTCGTATTGACATTTAGAGTTATTTGACCTATAGTTTATCTCATTTAGAGACTGTTGCCCTCGGCACGCTTTTTGGTGCAAAGTAGGCCACACGTGGACTCCACTTTTGCCCGAAATTACCGTTTTGCCCTTGTGTCCAAATTGGACGAAAGGGATGTACTTTTTAGCTATTTTGCTCATTTCAAAAACGTTGGTGATGTTTATTTCAGCATCCGGAGACATTGTTCTACGGCCATAGCTTTTGATCCTGTGCGTTTGACTTCTGGACAGTACACCTTGCAGCTTTCTTACCAGACAAGATACCTTGCCAAATTGTTACAGTATTTTGTATGCTTAGTATATTTCTGTATACTTATTGCATTTCTATTTATTTATTGCATGTGTAGTTTCTTTCAGTCATTACTATATATTAGATATGTTGACACACACTTGACACTTAGTATCATAGAGGACAATTATTAGGCGTATGGGCTTTTAACCACTCTGGTAAACCGTAGTATATAGCTCGCACTACGGGCGTGTGTCGCGCTGGTCGCTACCCCCGCGGTATGTCGATTTCTGGAGTCTCGCTGGTCGCTACCCCCACGGTATGTCGATTTCTGATGTCCATTGACGTGTGTGTGAGTTGTGAGGTAGATCGAGCAGCCTACCCTTGCCCATACGTCGAAAAGTTGTCCTCATTTGCATTCATATAGATTGTCTTGTACAGCGTACTTATTTATTTTCAAATTATATACATGTTTACTGTATTCAAGTTGGCTCGTATTTTCTGTATCTTGTTACGTCCCTCTGAGGACCTGGTCCTCTGCCAGGTGTATCTGCTCTTGAGTATTTGCAGGAGTACGGGCCTGGACCTGACGTATTCCTTTCTGCCGAGGAGGTCTTACCTTCTGAGCATCGTTGATTATCTGGCGATGGATTCTTTTAGCTGATGCACTTCTGTCTTTATATTATTTTATATTGGAGACTTTATACTCCTCTCTCATTTTAGTTTTGGTTATAGTCATTGGTAGTGGATTTGTCTCCACCCGACTATTATTTTCTGGATATTTTAGACTCCTTATTCTAGCTTAGTATTTCTTTTTTATAACTTGTTGTGTGGATGAGATTAGCATATCTGTGACTTGTGATATTATATATACCACATGTGAGTTTATATTCATATTACAGCGTACGTATGGGTTATGGTTTCCATATATTGGAGTTGCCATATCCATGCGGCTGGCATGCTTACGTGTTCCTAGTCCTACGTATTTGGGACTGGGGCGTGACACAAGCCTCTCCTTACTATACACGAGCACCAAGGTTTGCTACTTGCACTGCACACATTGCTGCACTAACTTTGCATCTCTGCTGCACACACTGACTGTGAACTGAAATGGCTGCACCCTGCCTGAGAACTCTGTGTATGAGCACCACTTTGATGAGGATGCCACTGCTTCTCAATACTCCTTGCAGTTGGATGCACTGCCTACTCTCCATGTTTTTTGCACAATGCAATTTCTGCACTTTGCACTAGCTGTAGTGCCCCTTGTTCGATGTTTGTTCCCTGCACAGTTGCTGAATGTTGCAACATGCTGCACAGTGTGGTTCACCCCGCAGTTACTGATACTGCATTGCATCCTTCTCTGAACTGCTAAATTTGGCTACTCAGTGCAGCTGCTCAATGCAATTGCATTGCTGCCTACACAGTGCAGCTAGCTGCTGCAATATTGGCTCGAGCCCTTGCTGTCACTGAAATGCCATATTGCTGCAGTGGTACTCGCAAATTGTTGTTCCTAATTGCTCTGTGCAGTTGGGAGATCTTCACAACAAGAGCTCCCTGCTCGACTGCTCACTCGAGCAGTGACCTGAGCTTCCACTGTAGTTAGCTGCTGTGTAATGAAGCATTACTCGAGATTGTAGGGCTTGGCTTGCTGCTGATGATCGATGCACCACAAGCTGGATGCTGCAGAGGTTGATGCTTTACTTTGCTGCCTGCAGTGCTGTTTCTTTGCTGCATCATAATACGGTCACTGCAGTGTGAATTTCTCTCCCCGAGCCCCTCCTTCCTGTCACTGAATGCTGAACTGCAGTAGGGAATTTCTTCCAGTACTTGACCTTCAGTGTAGTTGCACTGAATGAACTCCCTCTTGCTGATTTCCTACACCTGTGAGCAACGGATACTGAACTATGCAGTTGGCACACTCCCTAGATGCTGATCTTTCCTGTTGAGCAATGTTCCAGTTGATATTACAGCGATGTGCTGCCCTGCCTTATGCTCACTACTGCACCTTTCTCTGTTTTACTGCACACCCGATCTCCTCATTCACTATTCATCCACAAACAACTCACCAACACACACATACACTCAAACAAAATGCACATACTAACACTAAGATAACTAGCTATCTATATACATAGGTGCATATAACACCCCTCACACACACACTAAAGTATAAACACAACTTATATATATATACACCAATATATATATATATATATATATATATATATATATATATATATATATATATATATATATATATATATATATATATATATATATATATATATATATATATATATCACCATATACTCATATATATACATACTTATAGACCCACACATATACATAAACTCCAATACACTAGCATATACATCTATATATCACCTAATTAACATATACATATATAAATACACATGCATGTATAAAGAGAAAAACAAAACATCAAACACATGGGGTGCATCGCACCCGTATCACACTTGCTCTATGATACGTGTGCGATACGGCTCCAACACACAACCAAACGCATCCCGGAGGACACGAGCAAGTCAAATTCATAAATTATGGGCAACACATATAGTAATTAGAGTGTCTACGTGTCCGTGTCATAATGTGATATGCACAAGGCTCCGTGTCGGAGAAAAAACTCCAAAATCAACCTGTTTCGTCAAATTGACAAGATACGGCCTATATGTATCCAATTGTGGATACGACACTAGTCACAAACAAATAATCATATGTTAATTCGGTCTATTTGACCAATTGACAAATACAACATGTGCCAATCTCGGAATTCCCCCAAAATTGGCACAAAAAATGCACGTAACTTCTACCGTAGGTCTCCAAATGACTCCAAACCAAATCCTGTGGGTAGCCTATGCATGTGGGTTGGTTTCTTATGGTAAAATCTCAGATCTAGAGTCTAATAGAAGGGGAAAAACTGAAATGTACCTATTGGAAGATGGATTCCCAATGAAAAGTCTCCAAATACAAAGTAGCTCATCTCCTTGTAGATCTTGGCCTCCTCTTCCTTGTTCCTTGCTCCTTGCTTGTAGATCCTTGATGTAGAAGCCTTAATGATGAATTTAGAAAGAGATTTGAAAAGAATTGATGGAGAATTGATGGAGGAAATAGAGAAAAATTGGAAGAGGAAAAAGTAGATCTAGAAATTTGGGAAAGAAATAAAATGAGAGCACTCTCTCTCCTCCTAATTATGACTGGTCATAAACCCCTCTCCAAGCAATATATAATGTCCCAAATACCCCTTGGGGCCTCTCATGAAGAAATTAATTAAGGGGGAAGGTTCTAGTCTAATGGTTTCACTAATTAAATTCAACCTCCTAATCCATGGGCCTAATTAAATGGGCCCAAACTAAACTCATCCAAATGTTGGGTTCATGCATCTAATAAAATAGGTTAGGTCCACTACACAAGTCTATAATAAATACTATGTCTAATCAAACACTAAACAATACAATAAATAATTAATTACTCATGCACAATATTAAATACAATCCTCCTAAAAATAAAATATCTGTGCCAATTACCAAACTACCCTTAATTGGAAATGTGAGGGTGACACACATGCTCCCATTTCCACTCCGGAATGGGTAACGGCTAGAGCAACCCTCCTGGCCTCTGCCCCTCTCTGCCTTCACCTGCTGGCACACTAAGCATCGGGATATGAAGCGCGCTACCTCCCGCTTCATCCCGTACCACCATACATGCTCTCTCAGATCTATATACATCTTGTTGGCACCTGGATGCATAGAATACTGGGATCGATGCACCTCCTGAAGAAACTCCTCGCGCAATGACCCACTCGGCACACACAACCTGGTACCGTGCCACAATGAACCATCACCAGCAATGGTGAAGTCATCTGATAATCCAATCTGAACCTGCGTCCTGATGCTCCTCAGGGACTCATCCTCAAACTGTGTAGCCCTGATCCGGTCTACCAACTTTGACTGAATCTGCAGTCCCTACATCTGTATCTCAACTCCAGGCACTATTACCTCAATGCCCAAGCTCTCTAGATTTGCCAGAAGATAACGATCTGTAGTCAGGCACATAGCTATCGGATACCTACTCAGCGCATCCGCAACTACGTTCGCCTTCCCTGGATGGTACTGCAACAATATGTCGAAGTCTTTCATCAACTCCAACCATCTTCTCTGCCTCATGTTCAGCTCTTTTTGGGTAAACACATACTTCAAGCTCTTGTGGTCTGTGAAGATCTCCACATGCTCTACGTATAAATAGTGTTTCCATAACTTCAGAGCAAAGATGACCGCTGTCAACTCCAAATCGTAGGTAGTATAGTTCTTCTCATGAGGACGTAATTGTCTGGAAGCATAGGCAATCACCCTCCCATTCTGCTACAACACACAACCCAGTCCCTTCCCTGATACATCACTATAGATAGTGAATCCTCCAGACCCTGATGGCAACGTCAATACTGGAGTTGTCGTCAACCTCCTCTTTATCTCATCAAAGGCGATCTGACACTCCTCTGACCAAACAAACTCTATGTCCTTCCGGGTCAGCCTAGACAACGGCTCTACAACCCGAAAAAAATCATGAACAAATCTCCTATAGTAACCTGCCAGCCCCAGGATACTCCTGACCTCTGCTACTGAACTCGGAGCACTCCATGCCTCAACTGCCATGATCTTTCTTGGATCTACCGAGATCCCTTTCCTTGTCACCACATGACCAAGGAATTCAACCTTGTCAAGGAAGAACTCACACTTCGAAAGTTTTCCATAAAGCTTCTCCTTCCTGAGAGTCTCTAGCACTATCTTCAGATGCTCCTCATGCTCCTCTGGGGTCTTCGAATACACCAAGATGTCATCTATAAAACCACCATAAACCTGTCCATATGCTGATGGAACACCTTGTTCATCAGATTCATGAACACTGCCAGGACATTAGTCAACCCAAACGGCATCACCATGAACTCATATTGTCCATACCTGGTCCGAAAAGCTGTCTTCAGAATATCCTCCTGCCTGACCTTCACCTGGTGGTAGCTTGTCCTCAGATCAATCCTGGAAAACACCCTCGCTCCGCTCAACTGGTCAAAGAGATCATCAATACGCGGCAGCTGTAAAACCCCATAATCCTAAAAATCGTATTAAGTTTTTTTATTAATTATTAATTTAATTGTAGTAATTAGTGGCTAATTAGGAGAAATAGATTTTTATTAATTTTTATTTTAGGTGTTGGTGCACTTAGGAGATTTATGGGACCATCAAAAATTTTTTCGAATTTATTTCATGTAGGAGACCCCTTGAGCAGTTGCTAGCTTAATGGTGTACATTAATATAATTCTAGATTTTTCCTAAAGTATATATATATATATATATATATATATATATATATATATATATATATATATATATATATATATATATTAAAGGAAAAATATAAAAAGAAAAGAAAAGAAAATAAATAAATAAAATAAAACTATTAATAACTACAAACAAACCATTATTTACTAACCACTCACCCACATTTGCAATTAACATGAGACCCGCTCATATTTGCTAGGAACCACTAGCTGCCCATGCATATGTGAGCCACCCTTGCTTGTGAGCCAACTTAGCAAATTAGCAAACAAAGTCCTACAGCAAACCGAACCTGCCTCCTCTCTCTCCCTTTCATATATATATATATATATATCATTATTTCATCTAAACCCTAAACCTAAAACATCCAGACCCTTCCTCTTCCCATCTAGACCTAGAGAGCACCGCCACCGCAGCCGGAGAACCCCGCCAGGCCGTCCAAACAAATCACGACGACCGCGACCCCGCGCACTGCAGATTCCCACAACGAGGTACCTGTGTTCCGGAGTTATTTTTCGTCGCCTCGCTCAACCAAACGTCACCCCATCTTCACCGGTATGCTCACCCCTTAACCCTCTTTCATATCTGTGTGATAGCAGACCTCGAACATCGCGTAACCATAGGCGAAAATAGCGCCAAAGTTGGCAGAAATAGACCGAATTCTGGGATCGCAGAAAACTGCACTGACCACCCATATTGTCGAGTTCGTATCTCCTACCACAGAGATCCAAATTCGATAAATCTTTTTGGTATGCGTAGACCACTTGACCTAGTTTAATTTTTGTTAAATAATCCTAGATTATTAACTGCTGTAGACAGAATTAAATTTGTTGGAAAACCCCGCGAACACACTTTTCCAAAATTTCAAAAGTTGTGAAACGGAGCGCGCCCCGCCAAACGGGACCGTCCCGCCATGTACCAAGTATACCAAACGGTGCACGCAGTGTAATTGGACACGTAAAAAATCACGAAAACTGATTCGGACGCGTGTGCGCGCCGAAATCAGCCTGTATCCGCGGACACACCCCGTGTCGCAACTTTTGTGAAAGTCGCGCACATTTTCTGCACGTTCGTCAGATTGCGACAAAACTTGTGCCACTGGACTCGTGGTAATGCGCTGGTCCTGTGACCCAATTTTCATGCAATTCTGAGACAGTTGACCAAGTCGCCAATTGGCGGGCCCTATAGTTGACTTTTTGAGCAAAATTGTGTTCGGTCCATCGGAATCCACCTTTGGATATACCGTTGGGTTCATATTGATATTTAGGATTGTTTGACCTATAATTTGTTCCATTTAGAGACTGTTACCCTTGGCACATTTTTTGGTGCAAAGTTGGCCACACGTGGACCCCGCTTTGACCCAAAATTACCGTTTTTGCCCCTGTGTCCAAATTGGACGAAAGGGAAGTACTTTTTAGCTATTTTGCTTATTCTGGGAATATTGGTGATATCTATTTTAGCATTCGGAGATATTTATTCTGAGGCCATAGCTTCTGATCCTGTGTGCTTCACTTCTGGACAGTACACCTTGCAGCTTTCTTACCAGGCAAGATACCTTGCCAAATTGTTTACAGTATTTTGCATGCTTAGTATATTTTTGTATATTTATTGTATTCTGTATATTTCTTGCATGTGTAGTTTTCTTTCAGTCATTACTATATATTAGATATGTTGACACACGCATGGCACTTAGTATCATGAGAGGACAATCAGTAGGCGTATGGGCTTTAGCCACTCTGGTAAACTGTAGTAACTAGCACGCACTATGGTGGTCATGTCTGTCTACCCCCGAGGTATGTCGATTGATGGAGTCCGAGGGTCGCTACCCCCGAGGTATGTCGGCTGATGATGTCCACTGACGAGTGTGTGAGTGTGAGATTTAGATCGAGTAGCCTACCTTGCCCATACGTCAAAAATTTGTCCTTATTTGCATTCATATAGATTGTCTTGTATAGCGTACTTATTTATTTTCAAATAATATGCATGTTTACTGTATTCAAATTGGCTTGCTTTTCTGTATCTTGTTACGTCCCTCTGAGGACCTGGTCCCCTGCCAGGTGTATCTGTTCATGAATATTTGCAGGAGCGCAAATTTGGATGGTTATATATGTTTCGTGGATGTCTTCTCTCCGAGCCCCATGATTGTTAGCTGGTATTCCTATATTGTATTTATTGTGTTGTACTTTTCCATTCGAGTTGGTATTGGATTTGTTTCCATCCAACTATCATCTTTAGATACTTCTTATTGAGATCTAGTTATATAGATATTGGTTATTTATTTATATTGATTTTCTGTGGATGAGATTTAGATTGTACCCTGTGTCTTGTGATACATTTTATACCACTTGTGGATTTGATATTCATATTACAGCGTACGTGTGGATTTTGGTTTTCATATATTGGAGTTGCCATATCCATGCGGCTGGCATGCTTACGTGTCCTAGTCCTACGTATTTTGGGACTGGAGCATGACAAGCGGATACTTGTTCTTAATTGTGAGGTTGTTCAGAGCCATGTAGTCGATACACATCCGTATCGACCCATCCTTCTTCGGCACAAAAAGTACCGGAGTACCCCACGGAGAAGAACTAGATCTGATAAATCCCTTGTCCTGAAGCTCATTCACCTGATTCTTTAACTCTACCAGCTCACTGTTGCTGACTCTATAGACGTGCTGGGATATCGGCTCCGCGCTTGGCACCAAGTCTATAGAGAACTCCACATCTCTGTCCGGAGGTAACCCTGGCAACTCCTCCGGAAAGACATCAATGAACTTCGATATCAGTGGATGTGGCAACCTCTGCTCTACCACCAGGGCTCCGCAGAAGACTCCCTCGCTCTGCTCCACTGCTCCTCTGGCAAACTCAAACTCTGGCTCTCCTGGCGGACTAAACAACACTCTGCCTCCACGATAATCTATACTAGCACAGTGCATACTCAACCAATCCATCCCGAGTACAATATCGTAGCTCGGAAGTGGCATTACGAGTAGGCACACACTCAACTCCCGACCTCCCAAGGTAACTCTCTGGTCTCTGCATACATCACTGACTAGGATGATACCACCCTCGGTCGTGATCTTGCAGAGTCTAGCTAAAGGTTCAGCAACAAGATGGTGTCTAACAGCAAAAGATACAGACACAAAACTATGGGAAGCACCGGAATAAAATAAAGCAAGTGCTAGAATGGAATCAAGAAGAACAGAACCTGAGATCACATCACCAACGGTGCAAGATACGATATCATCAAGGAAGGACAGTAATATTGCAAAAGAAACAATTTTAGAAAAATTAAAGATAGCAAAAAAAATTAAGAAGGGTCCTAGTTGTGATTGAGCACACACTCTCTCAGCCTATATCCTATATCCTATCGCAGGTAGACCTAGAGACTAGACATGCGTGGGCCGCCACCAAAAATGTGTCACAACCCGCACCCAAAAAATCGGGCATGAGTCGTGGGTACGTCCAGCCTACGCCGCAGAATCGGCGGTAGAACGCTGTCTAGGTCCGTTCTAGGTCATAATAATATATCTCACAAAACCTGTCAAGATAACCTCTCCAAAAGGAGGGCAACCATGCAATAT
>JAYESA010001130.1:0-22500 GCA_036927795.1 Iris macrosiphon | reverse complement strand
AGCCAAAATATAAGCAGTGCAGCAATAATGAGATAAATAGGGTAAGTATGTAAACATCTGTGTGAAATGCAAGAGAGAACATCAATGGTATTCAGGTTGAAACAACTACAAGCTCTGTGTAGGGGAGCCGGTAGCAGTGACATCATGAGGTGGTCTAGCTCAGCGGGAGACTGAGTAGCCGGCATAACATAATCAACCTGTAGCCTGTGGGTCTCTCCAGTAATAGATGGAACAATGAGGGAATACTAAATAACCAGCTAAGTGATATGCAAGATGAGAGCAGCACTAGAACTCAGGCTGAAGCCACTACAAGCTCTGTGTCGGGGAGCCGGTAGCAGCAGTAATAATAAGTAATGGGCCAAGCTCGGGCTTCAGAGTCTTGTGCCTCACAATAATAGGGGTGTATATATATGATCAGCCTGTAGTCTGTGTGTCTCTCCCCACCCAATGTAACCACGTATATCATGACCATAACGTCTCATGTCCATGTCAGCGGGATCATAACTAATGCACAAGTCATAATGTATCTAAGAATATAGTATCTCTGTCAAGTCCTGTATCCTATACAGAATCACCACGAATATCTCGGGAAGATCCTGTCTCATGAACAGTGTCATGTGTCCTGGGTCAAAGTGTACTTGGTAAGACAAGTACGAAAATATAAAGTGTCACGAATATCCATCTCTAAATGACAATACACAACACCGCGTACGGTGTTGGCACCCGACTGATAATCGGACGCTAAGTACGTCACACGGTCCTAGGTTAAGCATGCATAGTATTATAATGAAGCAAGGAAAATATATAACAATACTGCAGAGTTTGGCAAGGTACACTTGCCTGATGTCCGAATACCAACAACTGTCCCTGTATCAGTGGATCCGGTAGGTACTACTCCAAAAGCTGTAATAAACATCACCAACAGTCTCAGAAGATGTCAAACTACTAGAATTGCCTGTCCTTACGTCCAATTTGGACACAGGAGCAAAAAGGGCATTTTCGAGCCAAAACGGGGTCCACATGCGGGCCACTTTGCACCGAAAAGCGTGTCAGGGTCAAAGGTCTCCAAATTCTACAAACTCAGTGTCTACAAGTCAGGAATTATGATATGAACCCAACAGAACTTCCAGAATTGGATTCCGATGAGCCGATCACAAAATCGCCCGTCGAGTGGAGCCTGTGGGGCCCACGATACACGATTTTGTCAACGTTCTCAGAATTGGACCAAACTTGGGTCACAGGACCAGCGTATCGCTACGAGTCCGATGGCGCAAGTTTTGTCTCGATCCGACGTGTGTACACGAAGTTACCGTGTGTTCCAAAAAGGACGGATACAGGGTGTCGTCGGCGGATACGCGTTGATTCTGGTGTGCACGCATATCCGAATCGACTTCTGCAAAATCCCACACGACCGTATCAACGACGCGCATGTTTCGGTAAAGACCGCGTGCGACCAAGTCATCCCGTTTGGCGGGGCGCACTCAGTTCCGGGGTAAAATAAGGCATTGTTTTTCCTATTTTTGGATCGCGGTGTGCGATCACCACAGGACGCGATGCACCGAGCGGGTTGCACGGGCACCGAGAGGGTTATATCGTCTACGCATAGCAACTGACAGAAACTAAAATGGAGTTGCGAGGCGTAAGAAATCGGTACCTGAACAGGGCTCCGTGAACGCTGAAATCCACGCATCCGAGAGTCAATTCCGTGTCCTGCGTCTGCTGCTCGCGTCTCGTGTCCGCTGAGACGCTGTGTCGAGTCTAGGGTTCTGACTCGGGTCAGCGGGACGACGCTAGGGAGGCGTCGAGTTCGAGTCGATGAGGGGTGGACTGGGCAGCGGGATCGGCTCGGTGGAGATCGTGGGCAGATGCTGGGTCGACGGACTCGCTCGGGGAGTCGAGCGGCGGTGCTCGCTGGGAGAAGTCGCCGGCGACCTAGGGTTCAGATGGGGTAGGTCGTCGGGTCAGCGGCGAGGTCGGGCGCAGTGGACGACGATGAGAAGAGGCGGCTGAGAGAGAGAGAGAGAGATGGGTTGGCGGCGGCTACGCGAACGCCGAGGCACAGCTTTATACTGTGCTACAGTATATCCGGCGTAGGGTTCCCAACGGGTTTCAGGTCGAGTTTGGCTCAGATCCGACCCGACCCGACCCAGTTTACTGTTTTTGGTTCAGCCGGTTTGGTTCAGGGTGGGTTTAACTTGGGTTTGGTTCAATCTGGGTTCGGTTTACTCTTCCAATAGTCTTTAAGGCTTAAAACGCTACTCCGGAGTCCAATAAATTCACCGAAAAATACCACAGGACCGGTTTTCCATTTTATACCATAAAACATTATCTCCATAATATTTTAACACCAATAAACTATATTTAAAATACTTAACTCACCATCACCTTGGTTCCTCCTCCAGAAAATGCCAAAAAATCCGGGAAAATTATATTAAAATTATTCTGAAAATAGGGTGTTTACAATCTTCCCTCCTTAAAAGGATTGCGTCCTCGCAATCAAAGAATAAGCTACTAAGAAAGAGTTATAGAAATACAAGGTTGCTTAGTTTACAACTGCCTCCTCAAACAAGTGGGGGTAACGCTGGCGCATACTATCTTCTCGTTCCCAAGTCGATTCACCAGGAGAATGATGTTTCCAAGCTATACGAACCAGTCTGATTGTCTGTCCCCGCAATGTCTTCTCACTGACGTCGAGAATGCCAACTGGTTGTTCTTCATATCTCAAGCTTGGGCCTACTGCGATCTCTGAATGATCAACTATGTGACTTGGGTCGGTCACGTACCTTCGCAGCTGTGAGACGTGAAATACGTCATGCACTCCCTCTAAGGATGGAGGTAATGCAAGACGATAAGTCACCTCACCAATGCGCTCTAGAATATCAAATGGCCCAATATACCTTGGGCTTAACTTGCCTCTGCTCCCGAACCTAATAGTACCACGAGTGGGCGAAATCCTCAAAAACACGTGCTCTCCTTCTTTGAACTCGAGGGGACGTCTGTATGTATCTGCCCAATGCTTCTGTCTGTCCTGAGCTGCTCGTAGATAATTCTGAATCTGTTTCACCTTTTCCACTGTCTACGTTATCAATTCTGGGCCCAGTATTTGACGTTCACCAACGTCACTCCAACATACAGGCGATCTGCATTTCCTTCCGTATAATGCCTCGAATGGTGCCATCTGAATGCTGGCCTGATAACTGTTGTTGTAGGAGAACTCCACTAAGTGCAAATGATCTTCCCAGGATCCTCCAAAGTCTAGCATACATGATCGTAACATATCCTCCAAGATCTGAATGGTGCGCTCCGATTGGCCATCGGTCTGCGGGTGGTAAGCTGTGCTGAATTTGAGTCTGGTGCCCAGACTCTCTTGCATGCTTCTCCAGAAATGAGATGTAAATCTCGAATCTCGATCCGATACAATACTAACCGGCACTCCATATAATTTGACGATTTGTCGCATATACATGTCGGCTGGTACCTCTGTGGACTGTCCAACTCTAAATGGCAAGAAGTGTGCCGATTTAGTGAGTTTGTCCACGATAACCCATACTGCGTCTCTTCCGCTGGGGCTCCTCGGAAATCCTATGACAAAATCCATCGTGATATGCTCCCACTTCCATTCTGGTATAGGAAGCGGCTGTAACATACCTGCAGTCCTCTGATGCTCGGCCTTTACTTGATGGCAGACTAAGCATTTGGCCATAAATCTTGCAATCTCCCTTTTCATTCCATGCCACCAATAATACTGTCTCAAGTCTCGGTACATCTTGGTTCCTCCTGGGTGAACAGAGTACATAGAGCTATGTGCTTCAGTCATTAACTCCTGTCTCAATTCTCCATTTGGAACATACAGGCGATTTCCAAACCTCAATGTCCCGTCTTCGTGTATGCGAAGTCCTGTCTGCATGCCTGCTTCTGTCCTCTCCTTCAGTCTTTAAAATCTGGCATCGGTGGGCAATGCCTCCTTAATCTTCTCCACGAGTGATGACTGAATCTCAAGATTAGCCATCAAGCCATTCTGTCCTGGTAAGACCACCTCTATCTGAAGCTCATGTAGGTCCTTCAACAACTCGAGCTGCACCGTCAAGAAATAAGCCGTAGGCTTTCTGCTCAGTGCGTCTGCTACAACATTCGCCTTTCCTGGATTATACTGCAGATCTATGTCAAAATCTACCATCAATTCAAGCCAACGCCTCTGCCTCATGTTAAGCTCCTTCTGAGTATATACATACTTCAGACTTTTGTGATCTGTAAAGATGTCTACCTTCTCCCCATAAAGGTAGTGCCTCCAAATCTTCAATGCAAAGATAACTGCTGCTAATTCCAGATCATGTGTTGTGTAGTTCTTCTCGTGGACCTTCAACTGTCTCGATGCATAAGCAATAACTTTGCCATGTTGCATCAAAACACATCCTAGTCCACTACCTGATGCATCACTGTAAACAACAAAACCTCCTGACCCCGAAGGAAGAGTCAAGACAGGTGCTGTTGTTAATCTTCTCTTCAATTCTTCGAAGGCCTTCTGGCAGTCCTCTGTCCATATAAACTCCTGGTCTTTTCGTGTCAGCTTCGTCATTGGTTCTGCAATCCTTGAGAAATTTTCTACAAACCTTCGGTAATATCCCGCAAGTCCAAGAAAACTTCTCACCTCTGCAACTGATGTGGGTGTAGGCCAAGTCTCTATTGCCGCAACTTTCTCTGGATCCACTGAAAGTCCTTCTCCTGAGATGATATGTCCCAAGAAAGGCACTTTGTCCATACAGAACTCACACTTACTGAGTTTGGCGTATAACTTCTCCTGTCTCAAGGTCTCTAACACGATTCTGAGATGCTCCTCGTGCTCTTCATGACTCTTGGAATATATAAGAATGTCATCAATGAACACCACCACAAATTTATCCAAGAACTGATGAAAGACTCTGTTCATTAAACTCATAAACACTGCTGGCGTGTTGGTTAAACCAAACGGCATCACCAAGAACTTATAATGTCCATACTTGGTCCTGAAAGCTGTCTTCGGTATGTCTTCCTTCCTTACTTTGATCTGATGATAGCCGGATCTAAGGTCAATCTTCGAGAATACCCTTGCACCACTCAATTGATCAAATAGATCATCAATGCGTGGTAAGGGATACCTGTTCTTGATGGTCACAGCATTTAGTGCCCGGTAGTCAATGCATAACCGTACCGTTCTATCTTTCTTTGGCACAAATAATATGGGTGCTCCCCAAGGTGAAACACTGGGCCGAATGAAACCCTTCTCCAGAAGATCATCTACCTGTTCCTTCAACTCCACTAACTCCTTAGGTGCCAGCCGATATACTGAGGAAGTGATAGGCTCTGCTCCTGGAGTTAAGTCTATTGTGAATTCTATTTTCCGATCAGGTGGTAAACCTGGAAGATCATCAGGAAATACATCCACAAATTCTGAGATGACTCTTGGGTAACCTGTCTCCCCTTCTACAGAGAGTACCCTAAGAGTAGGCTGAACTCCTTGCTCTACTGCTCCTCGAAGAAACTCAAATTCTGGATGTCCAGGTGGTCTAAATATAACCCGCCCAAGTCGGCAATCAAGAGTCGCATGGTACTGACTTAACCAGTCCATACCAAGTACAACATCATAATCCGACATGGAAAAGATCAGGAATTGAGCTCGCATTTTTCTGCCACAAACTACTACAGAACATGATCTACAGACGTCACTAACCAGAATAATTCTACCTTCCGTAAGAATTCTCTTCATCTTCGGGAGGGGTGCGGTAGCTACTCTATGGGTGGCTACAAAGCTAGCTGCTATAAATGAATGCGATGCTCCAGAATCAAATAAAGCTACAGCTGGTAATGAAGCTACTAAGATAGTACCTGCGATGACCTCGCCTGCTGTAGCTTCCTCCTCAACAGCCAATGTGAATGCCTGGCCTCGCCCCTGAGCTGGACCTCTCTATTGTTGCTGAGCCTGCTGAAATAGAGCTGCCTGTGGTGCCAGGGGTGGTCTCTCCTGATTTCCTCCTGGGGCTGGGGGCCTGACGCCTCCAACTCCTGCCTGCTGTGCTCCTACGGCTGGATAAGCTGGTCGTGGAGCAGGCAAAGCTAATCTCTGTGCTCCCTCTCTGCGCTCGGTGCAGTCTCTGGTCTGATGCTGGTTGGACCTACAAGCCAGGCAGAGTCCCAACTTACGTCTGCATTCTCTCTCAATGTGACCTATCTGGCCACAGTGGTGACAAGTAGGGAGAGATATGGCCCTGTGTGCTGTCCTCTCGGGCATACTCCTCTGGGTCCGTTTTGCTGAATCCCCATGTGCTGTCCTGGATGGTGCTGAGTTGATAGGCCTCTTCAGGTTCGACTCTCTTCTGGTGACGCGCTCCATGCGTCGTGCTGCTGCGAGAACGTCGGTGTAAGATGTAGGCGCGACCGATCCAATCAATCTCTGGAGCTCGAACTTCAGCCCGACAAAGAACTTCTCAGCTTTCTCTTCCTCTGTCGCAATCAAGGTTGGGGCAAAGCGACTGAGGCGAATAAATTCTGCGTTGTATTCTTCCACTGTCATATTGCCTTGGATAAGGCGGTTGAACTTGTCTCTGAGCTCTGATCGTGCTACTGCGGGAATATACATCTCTTTGAAGAGTCTGGAGAACTCTTCCCAAGTGACTCGGTCCTGCCCGAGCCTCCTCTCCTCTGCTAACCACCAGTGATGTGCATTTTCAGTTAACTGCATTCTGACTGCAGTCATCCACTTCTCTCTCGGAAGTTCAGCGGCTTCCAACTGATGCTGAATGTTTGTGAGCCATTCATGAACTTCTGTTGGCCCCTCTTTACCAGAAAATATACGAGGTTTGAGCTGACGGAAGTCGGTGATAGATCCCATCGTCGATCGCCTCGTTGGTGGATTTGCCTGCTCCAATGCGGATACCAGGCTGGTTCTCAGATACTCGGCCTCCTGCCGATGGGCCTCTTGCTGAATCTGTTGCTGGGCTTGCATCATAACATACATCATCTGGAATATCTGTTGCCCGTCCATGGCTTGTCCTGGCGGGAAAACTAGCATCTGCGGAGTGAACTGTGGTGGAGGTGGGACGTCATCTCTCCGGAACCTTGGATTAGGTTGACCGGTTTGATCGCTCTGCGATGCTTGTCCTCCATTCCCTGGAGTCACTCCGTCTATATAAGTAACCACAGCGTCGTGTGGCGTATCCAAAGGAATCTCGTCTCCGTTCTTGGGATCCATTTCTCTGCAACCAAAAGATAAACTGTAAGAACGCACAGAGGAATCAATACAGGATGCAGTTCAAGTAACAATTTCGAGTTCGATATAGAGTTCAATAATGGTTCAAATAATGGATGAGATCCTATAACTTATCCTATCCTTAGGGCAGGCTGGTTCAGTCCCTAAGTTGAAATCGAACAATTTAGTCGTAGACCTGCATGGGCCACAAAAAAAAACCATGCCACGCCCCAGTCCCAAAATACCGAGGGACTGGACACGTGTCAATGGCCAGTAGTACGCACCGATGGACCAACCCAATTTAATGGATCCATCAGGGCATACTTAAGCTGTAAAACAAGTCTACGACAATCATGGCACAACTAATCTCATCCACGCAAGATATAAAATATGATCCACAGAATAAATAAGGAATATAAATCATCAGATAGTCTCACAAAGTGCTTCGGGGAACAACCCGATAAAATATCTGTTACAAAGGTTCAACAGACCATAAATAAATGACTGGAATAAATAAATAAATACTGAGCATAAAACATGGATGCTCAGGCAAGGTCCTCGGCTAACACCTCATCCTCAGATGGCGGTACAACTCCTAGATCAGCTTCTGCTGCGGTCCCGTAAACCTCAGGATAAATCTCGTCTGCAAATCCTGGGGACATAATCCATATCCAGGTCCTCAGGGGACATAGCAAGGTACAGAAAATATACAAGCCAAAATATAAGCAGTGCAGCAATAATGAGATAAATAGGGTAAGTATATAAACATCTGTGTGAAATGCAAGAGAGAACATCAATGGTATTCAGGTTGAAACAACTACAAGCTCTGTGTAGGGGAGCCGGTAGCAGTGACATCATGAGGTGGTCTAGCTCAGCGGGAGACTGAGTAGCCGGCATAACATAATCAACCTGTAGCCTGTGGGTCTCTCCAGCAATAGATGGAACAATGAGGGAATACTAAATAACCAGCTAAGTGATATGCAAGATGAGAGCAGCACTAGAACTCAGGCTGAAGCCACTACAAGCTCTGTGTCGGGGAGCCGGTAGCAGCAGTAATAATGAGTAATGGGCCAAGCTCGGGCTTCAGAGTCTTGTGCCTCACAATAATAGGGGTGTATATATATGATCAGCCTGTAGTCTGTGTGTCTCTCCCCACCCAATGTAACCACGCATATCATGACCATTTCGTCTCATGTCCATGTCAGCGGGATCATAACTAATGCACAAGTCATAATGTATCTAAGAATATAGTATCTCTGTCAAGTCCTGTATCCTATACAGAATCACCACGAATATCTCGAGAAGATCCTGTCTCATGAACAGTGTCAGGTGTCCTGGGTCAAAGTGTACTTGGTAAGACAAGTACGGAAATATAAAGTGTCACAAACATCCATCTCTAAATGACAATACACAACACCGCGTACGGTGTTGGCACCCGACTGATAATCGGACGCTAAGTACGTCACATGGTCCTAGGTTAAGCATGCACAGTATTATAATGAAGCAAGGAAAATATATAACAATACTGCAGAGTTTGGCAAGGTATACTTGCCTGATGTCCGAATACCAACAACTGTCCCTGTATCAGTGGATCCGGTAGGTACTACTCCAAAAGCTGTAATAAATATCACCAACAGTCTCAGAAGATGTCAAACTGTTAGAATTGCCTGTCCTTGCATCCAATTTGGACACAGGGGCAAAAAGGGCATTTTTGAGCTAAAGCGGGGTCCACATGCGAGCCACTTTGCACCAAAAAGCGTGTCAGGGTCAAAGGTCTCCAAATTCTGCAAACTTAGTGTCTACAAGTCAGGAATGATGATACGAACCCAACGGAACTTCCAGAATTGGATTCCGATGAGCCGATCAAAAAATCGCCCGTCGAGTGGAGCCTGTGGGGCCCACGATACACGATTTTGTCAACGTTCTCAGAATCGGACCAAACTTGGGTCACAGGACCAGCGTATCGCTACGAGTCCGATGGCGCAAGTTTCATCTCGATCCGACGTGTGTACACGAAGTTACCGCATGTTCCAAAAAGGACGGATACAGGGTGTCGTCGGCGGATACGCGTTGATTCTGGTGTGCACGCACATCCGAATCGACTTCTGCAAAATCCCACACGACCGTATCAACGATGCGCACGTTTCGGTAAAGACCGCGTGCGACCAAGTCGTCCCGTTTGGCGGGGCGCACTCAGTTCCGGGGTAAAATAAGGCGTTATTTTTCCTGTTTTTGGATCGCGGTGTGCGATCACCACAGGACGCGATGCACCGAGCGGGTTACACGGACACCGAGAGGGTTATATCGTCTACGCGTAGCAACTGACAGAAACTAAAACGGAGTTACGAGGCGTAAGAAATCGGTACCTGAACAGGGCTCCGTGGACGCTGAAATCCACGCATCCGAGAGTCAATTCCGTATCCTGCGTCTGCTGCTCGCGTCTCGTGTCCGCTGTGACGCTGTGTCGAGTCTAGGGTTCTGACTCGGGTCAGCAGGACGACGCTAGGGAGGCGTCGGGTTCGGGTCGATGAGGGGTGGACTGGGCAGCGGGATCGACGGTTCGACGGGGTCGGCTCGGTGGAGATCGTGGGCAGGTGCTTGGTCGACGGACTCGCTCGGGGAGTCGAGCGGCGTTGCTCGCTGGGAGAAGTCGCCGGCGACCTTGGGTTCAGATGGGGTAGGTCGTCGGGTCAGCGGCGAGGTCGGGCGCAGTGGACGGCGGTGAGAAGAGGCGGCTGAGAGAGAGAGAGATGGGTTGGCGGCGGCTACGCGAACGCCGAGGCACAGCTTTATACTGTGCTACAGTATATCCGGCGTAGGGTTCCCAACGGGTTTCGGGTCGGGTTTGACTCAGATCCGACCCGACCCGACCCAGTTTACTGTTTTTGGTTCAGCCGGTTTGGTTCAGGGTGGGTTTAACTTGGGTTTGGTTCAATCTGGGTTCGGTTTACTCTTCCAATAGTCTTTAAGGCTTAAAACGCTACTCCGGAGTCCAATAAATTCACCGAAAAATACCACAGGACCGGTTTTCCATTTTACACCATAAAACATTATCTCTATAATATTTTAACACCAATAAACTGTATTTAAAATACTTAACTCACCATCACCTTGGTTCCTCCTCCAGAAAATGCCGAAAAATTCGGGAAAATTATATTAAAATTATTCTGAAAACAGGGTGTTTACAGTGATGCCGCACGAGTGTAAGCCGCGCCCGTGCAAGTTCGTGGTCCATGCAGGTGGTAAGAGGTCTAAGCCACAGAGTCGTACAGATTGTCCGAGTGCAACGGAATTATAAACGCATAGGCGGTTGGTAACAAGTTCACAGAGTCGTCGATAGTGGAAGCAATGAATAACACAAGTAGAAGTAAAGCAACTTTTTATTGATATTGAATAAGTGTTACAGGCGGTGCTTGGCCGAGATTATAAATCGCTCAAGCCTCTCTCTTTGAACAGTAAAAGCGTGCCAAGTGCCTATATTTGTGGAATGACGTATAGGCGATGTTCCAACATTATGTCTTGTATATGTGCTTCAGTTTCAGACGCAACGTTCCAAGGCTTCAGAGTGAACTCCATGCCTTAGCACGCACGAAGGAGACATCCGCACCGAATGAGGTTCTCCCACACCCTGTAAGCAATCTGGTGGGTTATCAGTACATGATTGCACTGGTGGGGAGGTTACTCGCCCGCTCGACAAATCCAAACACGTTCAATACGTTCCGTGCACCATCTATTAAGTTATCTTTCTAGTCTTGCCTTAGGATCAGTTTTATGGCAATGATGAATAGCCTAACTCGTGTGGCAGTGCGTCGTGCGATATAAGAGGAAACACGGCAAGACTTACCAACTTACCACTTGTCCTCCCATGTCCAAGGCAAACCAAGTTAATTTAAGCACGAGCATATACATTGAAATCTAGGGGCAAATAGCATATGCAAACACAAGTGTTGTGAACGAGATTAAGTTTCGGGTGCACGAGCATACAAATTTTTAGGTGTGTTTCAGAAGATGTTGAAGTATTCCATAAATACAAGTGTGTGTTAAACTCATGGTTGTTCAGGTGTTTCAGATATTCTCGATGCGATACAATGACTCGCACGCGGATTGCCGCTAAGCGAGGATGACTTATCTATATGAACAATTGTCGTTGGCATAGCCATAAAGGACGAGTTATAGTCGATGACGAGGATGGTATGCAACGAAAAGCACGTGGGGCGTTGCAAGCCATCCCGTCCAAGCACGTGAGACTAAACGTTAGTTTCATCTGGATCGGATCGGCCCCGGTGCCTCGGAGACCGCCCGTGGAACGAGATCCAAAGATCCCCCTTGATTCCAAGTTGTCTGCGACATGCAGTATTGGGTCTTCCAATTTCACACAACTTGACATGATAATCCATGATTCTTGTTCTGAACGAGATTTGCTCCGCGAGTTATGATTCTTAATTTGCTTGACATGATTCTCTTCAGATGTAATTGACATGATTATCATTCATATGTAAATATTACATAATTCTCGTTCAGTGTTCAACTTGTCTTGATGCATTCCCCTGGTGCGGGGACTGCCTTGGCGACCTAACGGTCCCGAATACTTGCATGTTCATTTTTCACAGAAGAGCTATTTGATAGTCGTCTGGTTAACTCGAATGCATGTACGATACGGATAGCGTTTACTTGATTGTGGCATAATTTCTTGTGGCAAACATTAAAACGAGGCTACATTACAAGTTAACCTATAAGCAGGCAAGCATACATTTTTATGGAAACATAAGCATTTACGTTGGCTTGGACCTAAGGGTAAGCCGCGGAGTAAAACCGTAAAGGGACATACCGAGCAACATAATATAGGTTCGTACAGTGTAGCAAGTGAAGCAGTGCACTTCAAAGAGTATAATGTTCTACTCGAGGCATAACGTGGTCTACTTGCACAAGGCAAGGGTAGCATGCGAGGGTCTGTATATAAGCAATGTTTTATTTTCTATGTTCTAACACAAGCAATACAAGTTGGGATTATTCCCTTAGCTAGGTGTGTTGTATTCTTATTAGCATGCAGGGGGTGATTCACCTAGCAACTAGCATGAAATATCCATATTTTAAGTGTGTTGGCTAAGCAAAGACAAGTTCATCGTAGCTACCCACCTTAGCGATGATTCATCTTGGTCGAGCGATACTCCGAGCAAGCCTCTGAAAGCCTAAGCTGGAACTCCTGAAGGGCCAAGTCTGGAAATCCTTTGCCTCAAACGAGTCGTCTCGCTGAGCAAAGCGGGTCGGGACGTTCCACTTTTTCCGTTTGAATCGGCAGTCCGCTTGAGCGGAATGGGTCGTTACAAAGATGGCGTACAAGCAGATGCAATTGGCATTGCACCCATCCCGCCCATAACAAACGACTACCGATAGGCTCCATCTAGATCTGATCGGCCCCAGTGCCCCGGTGACCGTCCGCGGAACTAGATCTGAAAATCTACCTTGTGCACAAGTTGTCCGTGATCATGCATATCCTCAAGTTTTCCATTCTCGCAGGTACATATACAATTTCATATTCAGATTCGATCAGTACAATATCGACTCCTCGAGCTGTCAAATTCAGTACAAGACGAGTATCAATTTTTCAAGGTGTTGTGATGTTATCTTGCTTAACTGTCCACTTATGCAGTCCCCTAGTTCGAAAAATGTCTTGGCGGCCTAACGGTCCCGAATACTTTCAATGTTCTATACTTGGCTCGGAACGACTATCTTGATAGCCTTCCTGCCTCAACTGAGTGGATCACAGATAGTGAAGTGCGATGAATTATGGCATACATATAAGTGACAAGTATTTAATCGAGGCAACAAGTACAAGTGAACATATAAGCAGGCAAATATTTTATTTGTGTGATCCTAAGCATAAGAAAAATATATAGTATAGCCTTTACATTTTGCACGGGTCTAAGGGGTAGTGCGAAGAGTGAAGCCGTACAGGGACATACCGAGCGACATAGTCTATGGGCGTGCAGTGTAGCAAGTAAAGCAGTACACTACGAAGAGTATAATGTTCTACTCGAGGCATAGCAGGGTCTATTTGCACAAGGCAAAGGTAGCATGCGAGGGTCCATTTATAAGCACAGTTTCATTTTCATGTTCTAACACAAGCAATATAAGTTGGGATTATTCTCTTAGCTAGGGTTGTATTCTTTATTAGCATGCAGGGGGTGATTCACCTAACGACTAGCATGTATCGTCCATATTTTAAGTGTGCTGGCTAAGCAAAGGCAAGTTCATCGTAGCCACCCACCTTAGCGATGATTCGCCTCGGTCGAGCGATACTCCGAGCGAGCCTTTGAAAGCCTAAGCCAGAACTCCTAAAGGGCCAAATCTGGGAATCATTTGCCTCAACGAGTCTTCTCACTGAGCAAAGTGGGTCGGGTCGTTTGCACTTGCGTCGTTTGAATCGGCTGTCCGCTTAAGCGGAATGGGTCGTTACAAGGAGAGAGAGTGAAGTTAGGTTATATATGGAGGGTTTGAGGTTTGGACCATGGGTTCAACTCATGATAAAATCAAACCAAACAAATAAACCAAGAGCCTAGGAACCAAAAAATGGGTCTAGTCTCTCTACAACATATAACTACGCTAGCAAAAAAATAATTACGCTCCAAATACGTATATTAGGAATGGGGAGTGACACTTAATCTTCAGTTTAGTTGAGCGTTGGTGGCCCGGACGAAATATCTTCCAACTACTATTCGGAGAGATACGTATTATTCTAGCAGATGTGACAAATATTTTAGGTTTACCTATTACGGGTGAACCTATAATATTTGATAAATTAATTTCCGCTAAGACTATGATTAGGGAGTACCTAGGTGTGGAGGCGCCGAGATTAACTAGTAAAAATCTTGTGATATTTACGTGGCTCCGTCATAAGTTTTTGCACCTAGATCGCATTGGTGAGCAAGTTATCTCAGTGGATAATGATCGGGTAAGTATGACATTTTTCACAACTTAATATTATTATTTACGTAATATATTTTTAATTTAATTTAACACATATCATTTCTTCATCATCTGTTCAGGTCAATGCTTGCACCAGAGCCTACTTACTAGGTTTAATAAGAGGAATGTTGTTTCCAGATTCATCAAATTTAGTTGATTTGCGTTTTCTACCTTTTTTGGTAGACCTAGCCGAACCTACGTGCCACGCTTGGGGAACGTCAGTGTTGGCATATTTATATAGTTCTATGACAGATTTTGTACAATTTCTCGACGTGAATGAAATAAAGATAAATTTAAGTGGTTGCATGACATTAATACAGGTATAAAAGTTTTACTTAATTCCATTTACATTAAAAATATGTGCACTTATATCATATGCTCATATTTTCTAGGTTTGGTTCTACGAGCACTTTCATATTGGTAGGTCAGTCTTTCGCATTCATACCGACGAAGCTGTCTTTCCGTCAGCTTTACGGTGGACTACGTATGCAGCAGATCCAGTACACTGCGAACATGCGATTATCTTTTTATACCGGTTCCAATTTGATACACTGAAGTATAACGAGGTAAAATATTTGTATTATTATTTTATAAAGCCATTATGACCATTATCTTATAATTTTGTTTACATAAAATAGGTGACATACCGACCGTACCAGCTTGAGCAAAATCCTACTGAAATACAAACAACAACCTATGACTTTAGTGTTCATAGGTTTTTCATAATATTCCATGGTGAAATAATGTATCATCCAGCTGATCATGTTATGCGGCAATTCTGGGTGAAACAAGGCATTTTCGATGAGCCATCATGTTTAAACCGTAGTAGAGGGAGTGCAGAGGCAAGAGCACGCAAAATGATTCCACAGTGGCATTCTAGATTGGAGACACATCCCGTGGCACACTTGTCTCAACTGATGGACTATATTGATGATGGTAAGTTATTTAAAAAGTTGAACAAAATAAAATTTTAAAAATTATATGAAATCATACGCTCATATTTGTTTAAATGGTGTAACATGAGGTGATATTGCCTATAGATCTTGGTGGGAAGCTCCTCTTATCAGTAACCGAGATTATGGATACGAGGAGTTGCGATTCCAACATCGGGCCGTGGATGATGCTAGCTTTCGTGAATGGTATCAACATGTAAATGAGATGGTACGTACACACTTGAGTAAAAATGTGTCTCTATAATACTTTTTAATATGAATTAATTGGATTCTACTTAATATTTTAGCTTCCAAATTTGAACCTAGCATATGAAAATCACCTGTGAGAGACCCATTGAGCACAACAGTAAAATTATTTTTGGATGGTGTGCAAGCAATTTTGACTCCCCCGAACCCTCCGTTACATATTTCGTCGGATTATCCTCAAGGCTTTGTTAGCCGACGACAAGCACGTCCGTGTAGAAAGTATACCAGGAAGTTGGTGACCTGATGACAGGGGAGCCGACGGGAAATAGAAAGTGTGGGAAAAATGACAAGAGGTCATCTAACTTCGCTCGCCTTCGGGCGCCTTCTTTTTGATCCGTCTTTGTCCCCATCACCTCAATCCTTCGACCACCAACCCCATCAATTTTGGTGCCATCTTGTTTTGCGTATGGATAGCCCGCCTCAACAATATGACGAGGTCCCTCAGTAGGCTGAGCAGGACAGTTTCCAGCCGGCTGACTAGGGCACTTATCAGTGGGCTGGCCAGGGCACTTATTAGTGGGCGGGCGAGAGGACGTCACATGCACGTACCCCATAGATGGTTCGAGATGCGAGCGAGGGGACATCACAGCTTGGTGGTGACGTTTGAGATTATTACATGCAGATGGCCACTTCAGTATTTGATGCACCACATTTTAATACAGCTACTCAGTTATTTGTGACTCCAACAACGCCGGTGCAGACACATGAGACTGATGAATTTGACCCATGGAACCATTGCCAGGGGAAAGACCCGAGGATACAGTAGCAAGTAGAAATAGACTTGGTCTTAGGCCAATGTCTCGTAGATATTATGACAGGATGGCTAGAGCCAGATAATGAAAATCTTGTACTTCTGGATTTTACTATGCACATGTTTTGAATCTCTTTAAAATTTATGTATTATAAATGAAATTACATCAATGAACTTATAACTTTTCTCAGAAAATAAAGCTTCTAAAAAATCTATGCCAATGCATTTATTCTCTTGGTAGCAAATTTTTTTTTTCTGTTTGCAATGTTTGATATGCTGATATGAAACAAATACTACGTTTATATAGGTAACTTCGAAAAGAACGTTAGACGAACTTTGTATATGAACGTTGAAAAAATGAAAGAGCCGTTGTGAAATAGCCGTCGGACATAAACCAACTCCTGAACCAACACCAATCTATAGACCAAGACCCAATTTCAAACCCAAATAAAAACCAAACCATTCCCCAATCTATTATTTGTCTTTCTTCTTACTTAGTCTTCTTCTTTCTTCTTCTTCTTTTTCATATAAAAAGAAAACTAAACTATCAAAATAAACTTAAGCCTTAGAGGACAAAAAAATACTTTTTTTCTTTACTTAATTTTTTTTTCTTATCAAAATAAACTTTAATATGAAAAAAAAAACTAAGTAAAAAAAAAACTAAGTAAAAAAAATTAGATTTTTTTTTCTTAATACGAAAAAACTAATATTTTGGTCTTCTTCTCTCTCTCTCTCTCTTTTATATATATAAAAAAGAAACATAACATTTCCCACCAGACCGACTCCCCTAATCCGACTCCCCATGCGGGAGACTGGCCTACCAATATGAAAGTGCTCATATATAAAAATGGACAGTGAGACCTGAAACATAACAGTCTTCTTCTCTCTCTCTTGCAAAATTATTTCGTTACAATTAATTTATTTAAAATTTATTTCGTTAAAGTAAATTTTCTGAAACCAAAATCCAAAACAAAACTAAATAAAAAAACCAAAACAAAACTAAATAAAATAGGACTCATAAAACAAACCAAACCAAACCACACCAAACCAAACCAAACCACTCCTCACCCCACCCAACTGTCGCGGGCCCCACTGCCCATTTTCTGCCAACTCAAGGACAATTTCTGCCAACTGCGTTGGCGGAAAACTGCTCTGTCCTACCACGGGACCCACTCCTTCCTCGTCTAACCTGTTTTCCGCCAACGCAATTGGCATACTGGTTTCTTTATTTCAAAATTGGTTAAACTTGTTTCATTTGTATTAATTTAATATAAATTAATTTTGCTACAGTAACTTTTCTGTTAGTCTTGTGTAGATGAGAGGACCTGTCTCTATTTTCTATAAGACAGTTTCATAGGTTACACGAAAATAATTCATTTAAGAATAACTTATTTAATTTGACAACATATTTAGAATAACTTATTTAATTTGACACAAAAATAATTTTTGCTTATCTTTTTTTTTTTTTTTTGTAACAACATTTTTTTTTATTTTAGGCTAAATTGTAACTTGATACCCTCAACTATCACAGTTTTTCAACTTGCTACTCTCAACTTTTATAGGTACCAACTTTATACCCTGAAAAAAATGGGACCAAAATGTCCCTTCCCCTCTCCCCCCACCCATCTTTCTCCGGCTGCGGGTAGGCGGTGGGCGGCGACGCGTAGGCGGGCTGCCCGCGCGGGGGCGCTCTCAAGCGGCACGTGCAGGGGAGCGCACTAGGACTCGCGGTGGAGAAAGCAGGGGCCCGCACGAGGTGGGGGGATCGTTGGGGCCAGGGGTGGGTAGGGGGGTGGTCGCCGGGGTTGGGGGGTGGGGGCACCGGCAGAGAAGCGGGAAGGTTAGGGGTTGGGTGGGGGGAGGGTAGTTTAGGAATAAAATAAAATTTGGGTATCAAATTGAAAATATTAGTTGAGATAAGGTATTAAATTAGTACCTATCAGAATTAAAGGTATCAAGTTGAATATTGTCAATAGTTGAGGGTATCTAGTTGCAATTAAGTCTTTATTTTATTTGACAAAATAATTTATTTTAGAATAAGTTATTTAAGCCGGATAGGACTACTTTTAAGTTTTGTGGAAAAAAATTCAAAACCAAAACCAAGCTGAATTTGGTAAAACTTTATTTTTTTTGAAAAAAAGAATGAAGAAAAAAATTGTTGTTGCTTAGAGCATCTCCAACCCTATTGTATTATTTTGTTTTGTGATTTCTATCTAGCATGAGATACAAGACAATGTCTTTTCTATGTGGCAAAATTATATTCACACAATACAATGAGATAGAAAAATGTTCTCCAATACAAAAGTATGGAGAAGACAATAAAAATTAATTTTTTTTAACTTCCAAGACACCTTTTTCACCTCTTTCTTTTTTTATAAATATTTTTTTTATATAATAAATATTTTTATTCATAATTGATGATGTGAAAGTAAAGTATTGTGAAGTCCATTGTCTAGATCTAGACAACCAACTTCACATTATCTATGTCATTGCCATGTCAACTTTACAATTTATTTGATATTAGTATTGGAGAAATTTTTTTGAAATAAAAAATTATTATTGCTACGTGGCAACCATTTTTTTCAAACTCACGAGAGGGTAAGAGATGCTCTTATAATTTAGAAGAGCACCTGGACATTTTTGTTGTTGTTGTCGATAAAATAGTGCTTTTTCGGCCAGCTTTTAAAAGAAATAGTAGCCAGCTTTTAAAAATTACGTTGTTTCTGCTTTTTGTAAATTAACAGCAATACTAAACCGAGTTCTATTACGGTCTATGGCAATCCGTTCACCGAGCGATCCACCGAACTTCCGCGTAGAGAATAAGCTAATATAATCTTATTCCTCTAAATCCAACTACTCGGTGAACCAAGAAATCTAGACTTCTCCTCCTCTCCTTCGTCCTGCAAACCCTAACCCTAATTTCCATCAATCCACGATGCTCCTCTCCCCCGGGAACTCCCCACGCCACATCTCCCCCATTCCCTCCACCTCCCAGAAGTCCCTAACCCTAGATTCCCCAATCCCTAACCCTAATCCTAACCCTAACCCTAACCCCAGAAAACGCAAGGGCCCCTCCGTCCTCGACGAGGACTCCTACGTCGCCGCCATCGAGAAGATCATCGAGCGCGACTTCTTCCCCGACATCCCCAAGCTCCGCGACCGCCTCGACTGGCTCGAGGCCGTACGCTCCGCCGACCCCGTCCTCATCCGCGACGCCCAGCTCAAGATCATCGAGCGCAGATCCAGCGCCGCCAGGAGAAACCACCACCCTGGCCGCTCCCTCACCCGAACCCCCGGCTTCTCCGTCACCCCCGGCTTCTCCGTCCCCGACTCGACCCCTTCGAACCCCGATCCGACCGCTCCGATCAACGCTCCCGATGGCGATCTAGACCTAACCCTAGACGAGTTCTTCCGGCGCTACACCAGCGAGGACAACGAGAGCTTCTCGAAGCTCCTCGAGAAGGTCAACGCGAAGAGGAAGGAGAAGTACTCGCACCTCCTCGAGGGGGAGAAGCCGCCGAAGGCCCTGACCTCGGAGGAGGAGGAGAGGGACCGGATCACTGACGGGTTCGGCACCTCCGGCCAGCCGGCTAGCACCCTCGAGGGCTGGAACTACACCGCGAAGAACCTGCTGATGTACAACCCGGTTGACCGCGGTGAGGTGCCGCTGACTGAGGAGGAGCGCGCGGAGAGGATGAAACAGCTGACCAAGGAGATCAACAGGAGCAACACTCGGTTCCATGGGAAGTCCGACAAGCCGACCAAGGAGGAGGAGGCTGTCGCGATCCTTTACGCCCCCGTGCCGGGCACCACCCCGGCTGGGGCCGCCTGGCCTTTTCCGGATAGGGAAGCTGAGCGGACGAGGAAGTACGATTTGGACGATCTGAGGAAAACCCCTAACCCGTTCTTTGTGGAGTCGAATAAGCAGGCGGATAACGGGTATAGTTATGTGAAGACGCCGTCCCCTGCACCCGGAGCTGACGAGTCCCCGTTCATGACGTGGGGAGAGATCGAGGGAACCCCGCTGAGGTTGGATCTGGAGGAGAGTCCGGTTGGTACGGGCGGAAGCAGCGAAGGGCCTCATTTCAGGATCCCGCTGCCGCCGACGAGAGACGTGAAGGCGCATTCCTTGTCTAGGGATGCCGCAAGGAAGCTGAGGGAGAGGTCGAAGATGTTTCAGAAGCCGCCGTTGCCTTCGCCTGCCAGAGGGGGGAGCGCGAGCCCCACTGTCCGGAATCTTTCGCCGGCTGCTCAGAAGTTTGTGAGGAATGCGATTGCGAAGACTTCGAGTTCGGTGGACGAGACGCTCCGCGCGAGCTACCGTGGTGCAAGCCCGGCAGCCAGGACACCGAAGGATAGGATGGGACTGACGAGGTTCTCGACAGATGGGAGCTTGGGTTCGAGGTCTCCTTCGACGAAACAGGCCTCTACTCCTCCCTGGTGATGTTGGCTTGTCTATTTTAATTGCTTGCTTCGTAAGGATCACATCCAAAGAACTGCTGTTCAGGTTTGGATGCCTAAGAAAGGCTGTTGTGGATAATATAACAATCTATTTTATACTCTAGAAGTGAAAGTGCTACTTTTATTTGGATCAAATTTGTTCTTTTGTATGACTGCGTGGATATATATATATATATATATATATGTTAATGTTGGTTAGAGTTTAATTATGCTTCAAAATCGAGGGGTTGGATTCTGAAGGGAATAGAAGTACTATATTCATAGTCGTTTATGGGGAATAGTGTAGTTAAGAGCGGTCTGGAATTTAGAGGCTTCTCCTGTTGCATATCTTCGTCAAGTCAACTCCGGTTCCTTGAACACTATGAGTTTTAGTTGGTTCCACATTTATTCACTAGTTTGTTCGTGTCGAGAGAGGAACAACGACGACAATAACATGGATACCCCACTTTTATTGTTGTTAACTGTATGATTCAGTCTCCATTAATGTCTCTTAAGGATCATCTCCCCCTAACATAAAAAAAGGAACACAATTTTTGACTGTCTCCTTCGGTAACGTCCTTTTATTCCTCTTAATTTGTGCATTTGTTGGTCTACATTGCATAATTTGCATTATCAGCCAATACCTATCCGATACCATCGATACCGATATGGTTTGGCATGTGATGATCTGATACCGACCGATACCGATATCAATACCGACATTGGAGATCTCTTTTCTAGCTAATTCGGTAAACAAAATTGAACGAAAAAGACCAATTAACAATGGTGTAAAAGCATAGTAAGGTTGTAAAAACATGTAAAAGAAGAAAACTTATTTACTGCAGGTAAAACAATTAGTAAGGGTGACTACTATTTTATTTAATTTCAAAACATAGAAAATACTTTAAATTGTGCCTAAATTTATAAAATATTTTTTCTGAAATTTTAATAATTATTTTTGTTCTGATACCAAAAAATTCGATATTGCAATCCGATACCATCAATACTTGCCGATACCGTCGATCCTGATACTCATAGGAAGGATTCGATACCGATACTACGCACCTTGTCCATTGTACATGTCGAAACCGTCTAACTCGATATTTGTGCATCTTATATCCACGATTAATACCACCTCCAACTTCTATCCATGCACTCATTTTTTTTTATCTCATCTTTAATTGTACTGACACTCATCTAAGATGCATAGACATTGACTGTTACTAAGGAAATGATACAGATTTGAAATATGGTCTCTTTTAGCAAACTTTGGATATGGTACTTAATGGGCACAATTATATATCATGAAAATATTTCTATATTCATATTTTATATATTAAATCTGTAATAATATCTATATTGGTATATTTGGGCATGTTTTGGACAGTATCTTTGCTTCCAAGAAGTTTTAGAAGGGATCCACATCAAAGAAATGTTAGTTTCTCATATCTCAAATTCTCAATTATGTTTGGATCATTGTCATGCCACTCCAGTTCTTCTAGCCTTTGTTTGGGTCCCTTTGGAGCCTATACAACACACGACATGCGGAAGCCTAATTGGGCCGGTTCACAAATTAATATTCTTAGATATGCGGAAGCTTAATTGTTACAACTAGAATTATTAAATGAACTATCGGCCTAATGTCTACTTGCAAAATTGACAATTGAATTTAAGAACAAAATCAAGTTCACATGAATACTTTCGAAGTTAGAATCCACATGTTTGGAATGGTCTGATTATTGCATGTATTACTGCCAAATATGAACTGGACATATCTAGCCTTAACTAAGATTCTTGGATGTAATATCTGTTTCCTATGCTGGGAGATACAGTTCATATTGATTGGTGTTTCGTCTGACAAAGGTTAATGTATTCTCTAGCAGTCGGTCATATTATCATTGTTTATTATTGTCAACATTATT
>JAYESA010001129.1:0-61447 GCA_036927795.1 Iris macrosiphon | reverse complement strand
TCCACAAAAACTGCTACATCCATATTACCTCTAGCAGGGCTTGTCTCAAACCTATTACTTGCACCTAGGTGCGCAAAAAGTAATAGGCCCACAATTTCAGCCATGTTCATATTACCTCTGAGCTGTAATCCCCAGCTGAGTTTGTTATCTTCATATTACCTCTGAACAAACCATCCTGGTTCGACTATCGATTATCATGTTCATATTACCTCTGATATCGGTTGTCATCTCAACTTAACACCCGTACTTAACTCTAAGTACGCCAGTGGTGTTGAGTCCACAAAAACTGCTACGTCCATATTACCTCTAGCAGGGCTTGTCTCAAACCTATTGCTTGCACTTAGGTGCACAAAAAGTGATGGATCCACAAAATCAGCCATGTTCATATTACCTCTGAGCTGTAACCCCCAGCTGAGTTTGTTATGTTCATATTACCTCTGAACAAACCATCCTGGTCCGACCATCGATTATCATGTTCATATTACCTCTGATATCGGTTGTCATCTCAACTCAACACCCGTACTTAACTCTAAGTACGCCAGTGGTGTTGAGTCCACAAAAACTGCTACGTCCATATTACCTCTAGCAGGGCTTGTCCTCAAACCTATTACTTGCACCTAGGTGCGCAAAAAGCAATAGGCCCACAAATCAGTCATGTCCATATTACCTCTGAACTGTATTTTCTTGGAGAATCTGCCATGTCCATATCACCTCTGAACAGGCTTTCCAAGATTCTGACCATCGATTATCACCTCTGATATCGATCGTCACTTCAACTAACACCCGTACTAAATCTAAGTACGCCAGTGGTGTTAGGTCCACAAAATCTGCTACGTCCATATTACCTCTAGCATGGCTTGTCCTCAAATCTATTTCTTGCACCTAGGTGCGCAAAAAGCAATAGGCCCACAAATCAGTCATGTCCATATCACCTCTGAACTGTATTTTCTTGGAGAATCTGCCATGTCTATATCACCTCTGAACAGGCTTTCCAAGATTCTGACCATCGATTATCACCTCTGATATCGATCGTCACTTCAACTAACACCCGTACTAAATCTAAGTACGCCAGTGGTGTTAGGTCCACAAAATCTGCTACGTCCATATTACCTCTAGCAGGGCTTGTCCTCAAACCTATTTCTTGCACCTAGGTGCGCAAAAAGCAATAGGCCCACAAATCAGTCATGTCCATATCACCTCTGAACTGTATTTCCTTGGAGAATCTGCCATGTCCATATCACCTCTGAACAGGCTTTCCAAGATTCTGACCATCGATTATCACCTCTGATATCGATCGTCACTTCAACTAACACCCGTACTAAATCTAAGTACGCCAGTGGTGTTAGGTCCACAAAATCTGCTACGTCCATATTACCTCTAGCAGGGCTTGTCCTCAAACCTATTACTTGCACCTAGGTGCGCAAAAAGTAATAGGCCCACAAAACAGCTATGTCCATATTACCTCTGAGCTGTAAACTCTAGTAAAGCCTATCACGTCTATCTTACTGCTGATAGTACTTTACCTACAAAACTTGGCCAAAGTACGTTCTATCATGTCCATATGACCTCTGAATAAACGTGCCCTGCTGAAGTTTACCGAGAGTTTATCACGTCCATACTACCTCTGATACCACTCTCGCCCTAACCTGTCATTTACATTCCGAAATGATGGGTCCAAAGTTAGGAAAAAGCCTCTTTTTTATTCCCAAGAAAGAACAAAATTACATCTGGAAAAGCAAAAAAAAAGGAGGCAAAAAAGAGTACATCATTGCGGCGGAGCAGTCATGTCACGGAGCTGCCGTGCTAGCACGGCCATCCTTTCGTCCCTGATGGCCAGAACATCAGCACGGGCCCGCTCCAGCAGTGCCTCGTTGTCACTCGAATGGGACAGTTCGGCTATCGTCCGACGAACGCCCGCACAGGCACCTTTCGCGCGATCCAGATCCCGCCGCGCTGTGCTCAGTCGACCGGCCACCACATCCAAGCCTGCCAACGACTGGGAAGCCCACTCTTCTGCCCGAGCGAGTTTCTCCCTCAACCTGTGAATCCTCGCTACATTCCCCTCGTGCTCGGATTGGCACGTTGTCTGGAGGGCGAGGATCTCATCCACGGCGGCTTTCCTCTGAATTGCCTCCAGCTGGCGAGTTCGAAGGAGTTCCTTCAGGTCTTCCATCCGTTTGGCAAGATGCGCAGTCATAAAACCGTATCTGGTCTGGGCCTCAGCATCAAGACTGCCCTGAGCCAACCGCAAATACTCGTTAATGGGTTGTTCTAAACTATTAACCATCGCCTCCAGGGCATCGGCTCCCCCGGAATCGCCGAACTCCCTGACAACCCCGATCGAGAACTGGGCAGTTCTCTTCAGGCGCTCAAAATCCAGACTCTTCGCCAACACCATTGATATCATCGCTCCCAAACCGGTGCAAAAGAGGCTGGTATGTTGCTCAGTCAGCGCAACTAAACCCGACTGAACGCCAGGAGAGACCGCGATATCAGCGAGTCCCCCACCAGAGACGATGGCAGACGAGGTAGCCACAGCTGCCGCCTCGACGGTTGGTGCGACCGAAGGCAAGGTCACGGTGACAGGCTCATCCTCCTCTCGAGGCGATGAAACCACTCCGGGCGAGCTAGCCCCCGAAGGTGTTTCCTCCTCAGGATCAGGTGCCTCCGTATCACCACCAGGGGCCGGAGCAGAGCCGGAAGGCGGCTCAACGCTACACTCCCCGTGGGCTCCATCCCCTGAGAAGAAAGAACCCGAAAGTCGACATCAGTACAACGGTAACCTTTCTAAAAGGAGACATGAAAATGACATTTACCCGGGGCCAATGGTATATATGGCGCATCTGCAGCCGAGGCAGCTAAACCTCGCTCTAAGGACGCAATACGAACTATCATACCTGGGGAAGGAGGTGGACCAACTGACATCGCCCGGAATTCCTCCAAGTCTCCACCAAGACGCGGTCGAGGTTCGTCAACTGGAATCTCGCTAGGCACAGCAGGAGCTTTATCCGTTGCGGGTCCAGGGAAGGATCCTCCCATCTGCCATGGCCACCTAGGCGATCTCGTTCCACTACCCGGAGCAGTAGCCACAGCAGCGACCCCTAGCGAAGATCCTCCGGCGCCGCCAACCGAAACCATAGAGGGTCCCTCTCTAAAAGGCGAGGAACCTCCAGCCAAAGACTCATCCCCGGTATGGGGAGATGTAGGCCCACTCCCGGTAGCTTCGACACCAAAAATGTGGAAAGGACGAGCAACTGTCTCCTTCCTCCTCTTACGAACAGAAGCCTCCTTAGGAACAGGCGCCCTTCGCTTCTGAGGAACTACCAAAGCCCCCGCAGGCGGAGGCACTTCACACCCCGACATCGACTCCAGGGGTTCATCCGGGGTATCAAACTCCTCACCCTCATCGGAAGAAACCGAGGGAACTTCAACTCCTCCCCCGGCAATGGGAGAGGACACCCTAAGACTTCTGCGTATGTCAAAATCGCGGTGGAAGGTGTTGATCGCCACGTAAAACTGGGCGTAAGAATGGAGGATGCGCAGCTCCGTAGAGGGGGTGACATCCGGCACGACGAAGGCTGCTCCTGTGCAACCCGTGGTGAAATATCGCCATCCTCTGGCTCCATCAATGAGCCCGCCTCTGGACCTGAAGCTGGTGACGGCATTGCCCACGTGCAGCTGACCGTACCCAAATTGTCTGGCGAACCGACTAGGCAAATAAGGCTCGAAGAAGCAATGGTCTTCACTCCTGTACAGGAGATGGGAGGGTCTAATGCAGACCAGCCAATTAAAAGCCTCCGGAGAAAGATCGGTCTTCTTCCTACCCGAGTCCTCAAGCCTCATCCCTAATTGATGGCGATCTACGGGAGGGAGAGTACAGAGGAACTTTCAGCCATGGCTGAGGTTCAATGCCAGCCGACAATCTAGAACGGTATCCATGTTCCAGGGAAAATTCTTGTAGTTCAACAAGAAATTTCCCCCTGAGCTGCTACCAGAGCCAGGAGACATCACCCGGGGATTGTGGAGAATTAACCAACCCATCAGATACAGGTATGGTAATTCCACCCTGGGAAAACTCTCACGTCGGGCTTCATCAGCAAGCAACCCATCGGTCAGAGCTCTCAAGCCCGCCTGTATACGGCACACCATGGCAGGAAGCAAGCCCAGTCTTGCCCCGAACACCAGGCGCACTGCCGGCCACAAGATGTTCCGGTGAATGCGGTCCGCGGACGCAGTACCAGGCACTACTACTCGAAGCAGCCATAACGAGAGGAAACCAGCCAGCTGGGCTTCCTTGGATAGAGACCTGCGACAGCGCCTCAGGTAACTACGGGCCGTAGTACCTTCGGGGTACTTTCCTACCCTCTCAACGAGGATCTGGTCCGAAGCTTTGTCCTCCTCCATAAGGCCATCCACGACCTGGGCACTAAGCACGCCCAAACAGTTCACGGGCTCGTTCTTGCCCTCCGAAACTTTCTCTAACCTGGCAGCTCTAGCTCGGTGGAAGAAGAGGTAGGACATCCACTTGGTAGTGTGGGCCAAACCAGAGGGCTCGTTGTAAAAAGCGGTGCAGGCGAGATATTGGCACATCAGCTCCTGATACACATCCGCCACCCGAGGGTCCGAATCCCCCAACTCCCGGTTAGTGGGAACATACTCTTCATACGGGGTATCCCCCATCGGCAGCCTTGAGACAACCGCCATCTCATGAAGGGCCAATCCCAACTTCCCCAGTGGAGTGGCAAAGGTCCCAGTGAGCGAAACGTATCGCTCCATCAGTGCCAAGAACAAATTAGGGTTGGGAGGCAACCCGACGCTCGTCGCGCTCACAGCGGCATACAACCCAATGCCCTCTAGCTCTTGTCAAAAGCGCTTCAAGGCCCAGTTAACTAGGCTGGTCCATCGGAGGTTTGCTGGGTGACCCACCCATTACACCGAGGATTCTCCTTGGGGTACACCCCACCTCGTCCCATGAAGCTGTTACAGAAAGTCGACAGTTGGACTGGCTGGATCACAGAGCTGTCTTCGCTCGGGACGCCACCCGGGTACAATCCCCGGAACAACGTCACAGGACCAGAAGGACGACTGACAAACGATCCCTGGTCAGCTCCTTTCTGATGAAAGATCTTTCCCGGCTTGCCATGAAGATCGGGAGTCAACGTCCATGACATCTCTCTGGGATGAGTGGCATGGAAGAAAGCCGAGATGGGATAATCCCTCGGCATCGTCGGCAGGTACAGAACCAAGCTCTCGACAGCAAAGACCCAAGGTTCCCTCTTAGGCTTCGTCTGGGACCGCTTGTCGATCATGTCCCCGAAAAGGAAAGCCGACTTTATGTACCGCTCTCCGTCTACATACGTCAGGGGCTCCCCATTGATCATACTCAGCAGTGCCCGCTCGCCCTGAGCCGCCAACAAAAATCCCCTTCCCTCAGGATACTGGGATCCGGAGAGGAGAAATGCCACGTGGGACAAGTCCTCCAGGTAGTTCGAGTGCAGCATCCCGGCGGAGGAACCCATCACCTCGGTCAGCGGAGACTCACCCAGGTTAACTACAAAGGTGCAAAAAAAGTATGTCATTACAAAAATCTTGCACAAAACATACAAAACCAAAGAAACGACAAACTGTGCTCTACGCCAGGATTGTACGAATTCGGTTATTATACGCCGGGAGTCCCCTCCACAAAACGTAAAATGCTTATTTTACGACATACGCCAGTTTTCGGTAGCCAGAACTTCTACGCTCGGAACTACAAAAATATGGCGCCTTTACGCTGGCACACGAGAAATGTGGGCATAAAAGATGAAAACGCCTCCGTGCATCATCTTCCTCAGAAGAGGCTATCAGCACAGAAGGCGACCTAGCGCGGTCACGTTCAACGTGTGCGAAGGATTTTTGTTATTCTTGTCACCCCAAAGGATCTACCTCTCAGACCGGGTGCGCTACCCGTCGGCGGGATACTTTCGGAAGGAAGTCCACCTTGCCCGACCGAAGACTCCCTCGCTGGGGCAGTACGAGAAGAAGAAGAACCTATGCTCTTTCCCTTAGCGAAGGAGGTTTGTTTCGTCGCCATTTCTGAAAGCTTGAAGTGCTCAGAGAAGGAATGAAGGAGAAAGCTTGAACAGTCAAGAACTCTCGAAGACGGATGAAAAGTTTTTCTCTCCAAAACTTGGGATATATATAAAGTCCGGATCGACTCCTCGAATCCTCGGACGGACTCCTCGAGACCCTAACCAAGTCTCGCATTAATAGTCGGATATGATTGGGTGCTATGTCAACCCACTACCCTCGAAAGACGGACAGTCAGCGAATTCAAAAAAAATTTCGCGCAAGACAGTTCAGCAGTTCTACGCTAAAGGAGCTTTCTACGCTCGACAGCAACAGATCTACGATTTTACGCTCGCAAGCTACAAGTCTATGGTTTTTCTTTCCCGGATGCCTTTGTGCTCGGTAGCTTTTACGCTCGAGAGGCGACAAACCTACGGCTTTACACTCAGCAGATACCAAATCGATGATCTCACGCTCGGTGGCGCTCAGTTTACGCTCAGAAGCAACAGATCCGCAGAACTTCACGCTCGAAGAAATTCTCTTTTCAGGAGCTACAGATCCACAAGTCCTACGCTAAAGGAGCTTTCTACACTCAACAGCAACGATTCTATGGCTTTACGTTCAAGCAGCTATAAGTCTATGGTTTTTCTCGCCCGGATGCCTTTGTGCTCGGTAGCTTTTACGCTCGAGAGACGACAAACCTACGACTTCACGCTCAGGAACCACAAGTCTACGACCCCACGCTCGACGGTGTTTTACGCCCAGACGCTACAGACTGAGGATTTCACACTCTGCGACTTTTCGCTTATCCAGAACAGTCCCCGACCCGGTCAAGTGCAAAGAGTTCACACAGAAGATACTCGTTCTTGACCCCAAGTACCCGAAATGGACAGAGTACAACCATTAAGAAATTACTCTTTTCGGGTCCCAAAATTGGAGGTTCATTCGGACTCCAGTCTGAACATCTCGTCTGTCAAAAATGACAAAGCTCAGCCAGAATCCTCGACCCTGTTTCAAGGGAGTTCCGAGAGATCATTCTTGAAGACAAAGACTGAACAAGCTCTGCTCATCAGAAGCAGCAGTTCAGAACTCTACGCGGTTCCTTAGTCCTAGCAACAGGACAGTTCTAAGTGTTCAAAATGCTAAAGCAGCGCTCTACATACTATCCGCTGCACATGAAGAACATGACAGAACCTAGTACTCTCTATACAGGGTCGCGTAAAGTATCAGACGTGTCGAAGCTGCACGCATTCAGACTTCACAGCAACGTATGGCAAGTGATCATATGAAGAAAAGACGACTTTATTGAAGATTAAAATCATGATTACATATGAGGGAAATCCTGTCTACAGGGGTTTTTCTTCACTTTTCATGGTTACATATGAGGGAAAACGCCTCTATTAGAGGTTTCCTCATCATCGTCTGAAGATTGCCCAGAAGCTGTACTGACAGGTTCTCGCTGGGCATCAATTCTTCATCCATCTTCTCCAGCAGTTCATCGGCTACCGCAGCCATGAACAAAGAAGATGATAGTGGCGGGAGGATACAAAATGGGCACAGACCCATACTCCAACAGAAGGCAGATTACAAACTGCTTTCCTGCCTCCAGCGCCATGACAGATCGCATTGGGATATTTTCTCCCAACTCGACCCCGGACGGAGCCAGTCTATCTGCTCTCGTCCCCGGAGACAACGGAAGAAGACGCCGCTTGCAGGCGGCATGGTCTAATACGGCCCTTCCTCTCCCCTGGTGCAACGCCATACAAAGTTGCTGATTATCCCGAGCAAGGGAGGCTAAGATATCCTTCCATGATCCATCACTGAAGTGGACACTTGCTCGAAGACGCCGTCTTTTTTGGCTCCCAACATGCTGGAAGAACATGATCTCCTTCTTCCTCAGATCGACCCGACGAACTCCGGCGATCATTTTAGCATGGTGATGGGAATATGGGGAAACAGGTTAACCCCCCGCCTTTTTATAGGCAAAAGAGATCACAGCGGTCCACAATAAAGGCCGCACCGACCGTTTCAACGCTCCATTCAGAAACGTTTCGAGTCACGAGGGGCCATTCATGCTTCATTCAAAGCGTTTCAAATTCCAAGGAATTTAAAAGCTTTGAAGGGGGTCTTGTAGAAGCATGAAAAATACGCTGGCAAAAGCTACGCGACGTATTGATACAGAGCAGCGCAAGCAAAGGCCTTCAGTGCCATCAGGCGTAAGAGCTCAAGGGTGCAACGCGTCCAAAACCGCTTTGGCGTAGACGGGACCCCCCCCCATCGCCTCCAGGGCGTAAAAACTCAGCCGCTCTCAAAGCAGCGTTAAAATAGCGTACGAGGAACGCTTCGTCTTCCCCGAAATAAACCTGTCAAAGTCACGCAGTGAACCTGGCCTCTGACTCCTGACAAAAAGTGCTGCACGGCGACCCAGACGACGGCTGGAAACAGGCACAGACCCCTCGGGACGCACACCACAGTATGATGGCGGATCTCTGCATTTAATGCAGAGGATTGGGTTAAGATACCACCGAACCGTCGTTTACTAACGTTCCCTCAGCATAAACCGCTCTTTTGTGCACAGAGGGATACGCTGCATTGTTTTACACAGGCAGGCATAAGCCGGTTTATGCTCCGCAGTAGACAAACCGCATGCCACGTCAAAAGTTGCACATCGTACGGGGCTCGAGGCACGTCTCTACGTCTAATTGCACAGAGCGGTGACAGGTTCAGTCAAGGCACGTCTCTGCAAACGGATGCACAGAAGGGCTGCAGACCTTCGAAACACGTCTTCGCATTTAATGCACAAGATGATGGCAAATCTCTGTAGAAGATTTGATTACATCTTCGAAAGCCGTGATTCTGGCTAAGACGTCCACGTCAGCACTCGGGCACGGTACGCAACGGCTTCTACGCCCATTCAAGACCTGCGCCCCTTCGGCTCTCAACACCTCTTCGGCTCTCAACGCCCCTCCGGCTTCAACGCCTCTCCGGCTTCAACGCCTATCCGGCTTTCAACGCCTCTCCGGCTTCAACGCCTCTCCGGCTTCAACGCCTCTCCGGCTTTTACGCCTACCCGGCTTCAACGCCTATCCGGCTTCTACGCCTATTTTGGCTTCTATGCCTATCTGGCCTCTGTGCCAGGGTGACAGTCATTTGGCTTCTACGCCAACCGTTTCTACACACGGGATACCTACCTGCGTGGCTCTTATGCCGTGATCTTCGTAGCAATAGTACGCGTTGTGTTCCCTTAGTTGGACCCGCGTCATACGCTCATTCAAAAGATTATCCATACGCAGGCATTGGTTACTTTAACCGTTGTGTAAAAGGGTGTTGTACTTCCCACTCCTCGGTTTTTACACCAACGGAGTGGTCACTGTCACCAAAACTCTATAAATAGAGACCCCTATCAATGGGGAAAAAGAGCAAAAAAAGAATTATCATCCAGGAGAGAATTACCGTCCAAGGAGAGAGAGAGAGAGAGAGAGAAAGAGAGAGAGAGAGAGAGAGAGAGAGGGAGAGAGAGAGAGCCCGGAGAGCAGGCAAAGAGCAGGGATCGACGACCTTGGCCTCGTGCGTCCAACCTCTTCTGCAACCTTCGAAGCTGCTACCTGTCTTCCACGGCACTTCTTCAATATCGTGTGGTCCAAGGGCTAAAGTGATCGATCGCAGATCAGACACCTATAGCAATTTATACCCAAATTAAATAAATTGTACTCCCACATCCTCACATAGGATTATATTGTACAAGTTTGTTTGTAAACAGAAGGGCGCGAGTTTCGCATAAACCCCGTCATTGAAATATAATTTTATTCCTTTCATTTAATACCACAAACAACTGCCAGATAAAAGTATTTATATTATATTATATTCAGCCTTGATATGATAATACTCTCCCCACCCAATGAAATCTCACGTCACAGTTCCAGAAAATATCAGGTACAAGTCACGCAATTTTGAACTAATGCAATGAGTCAGGCTAGAATCTAAGCATGTAAACTGGAAATGACATAAAAATATAGCCTATACGGAATAACCAGGTATATCTCAGGCAATTCCGTCACATGAAGAGTGTCAGGTGTCCTGGGTTGAGCAATTAAACAAGTTACATATGAATCTACAAGAAATCAAGTAAAATACTATAACCAGAAATATCTGAGAAATGGCAAGGTTTACTTGCCCAGTGATGTATAACTAAGTCCAGGAAATAGGTAGCAAAGCTGCAAGTTCTGGCAAGGTACACTTGCATGTGGTTCCGGTTCGGTTTGCAGTTCTGATTTCGGCGGGAATTGCAGGCGGTACTCCGGTTACTGTAACAAACATCACCATCATATCCAAAAAATATCAATCAGCTAGAAACGACTGTCCTTGGGTCCAATTTGGAGACAAGGGCAAAAACGACAGTTTCGGGCCAAAACGGGGTCCACCGGTGGGCCCGCTTTGCACCGAAAAATGCGTCCGGGTCAACGGTCTCAAAATTCACCAAACTTAGTGTCAACAGGTCAGGAACGATGATACGAACCCAACGAAACTTTCAGAATTGGATTCTGATGAGCCGAACACAAAATCGTCCGTCGAACGGGGCCTGTGGGGCCCACGGCACGCAATTTCGTCAACGTTCTCAGAATCGAACCAAACTTGACCCACAGGACCAACGTATCGCTACGAGTCCGATGGTGCAAGTTTCGTCTCGATCCGACATGTGTACACAAAGTTAGGACAAATTGCAGAAAAGTCGGATACGGGACGATGTCCGCGGATACGCGTTGATTCCGGTGTGCACGCACACCCGAATCCGCTTCCGCGAAATCCCACACGTCCGTATCGACGACGCGCACGTATCTGTGAATACCGCGCACGACCAAGTCGTCCCGTTTGGCGGGGCGTACTCAGTTCCGGGGTGAAAGAGGGTCTGGTTTTTCCTGTTTTTGGATCGCGGTGTGCGATCACCACAGGACGCGATGCCCCGAGCGGTTTGTCCGGGCACCGAGAGGGTCATACAGGCTTCGCAACACAATTTGCGAAATCGAAAACGGAGCTACGAGCAAAAAGTTACAAGTACCTGAAGGGGACCCGAAAACAGGGTCGAATCGTGTCCGACTCGTGTCGGACACGCGGATTCGAGAATTAGGGTTAGGGTTTCGGATTTGGGGATCCGGCGAGGGGCGGCGCTGGGCGGCCGGGCTGAGGCGGAGGGGGCCGGGGTGCTGCGGCGGAGGGCGGCGCGGCGCTCGGGCGGAGGCGGCGGCGGCGACGGCGGCTCGAGCTGCTGTTGCTGGTGCTGTACTCGATGGGGAAGGAGGAGAAGGAGGCGGTGGCCGGGGGAGATGGCTGGGCGCGGCTGGCGGCGGTGGCAGCGGTGGCGGCGCGGCTGGCGGCGGTGGCAGCGGTGGCGGCGCGGCTGGGGGGCACGGCGGCGGCGAGTGGTGGTTGGCGGCGGCGGAGTGAGACCGAGAGGGGATCGGGGGGTTTAAATAGGGTGGCAGCGGTGGTCGTGGCCGTGGGAGGCGGAGGAGGGGCGTCGTGGCGGGCAGCGCGGCGCGAGGCGGGCGGAGCGCCGGGCGGAGCGAGCCGGAGGCGGCGGCTCCGCCGCGAGACGCGGGCAGCTGGGCTGGGTCGTGGGAGGAGAGAGGGTGCGGGCGGGTGGCCGGTCGGGTTCGGTCGGGCGGAACCGACCCGACCCGATAGGGGATGGGCTGGGTTTGGGTTCGGGCTGGGCCCGGTGGGCTGGGTTTGGGTTTATAAAATAAAATAATATTAATATTAATATTAATATTAATATTAATAATCAGTAATTAATTAATAAATAAATAAATAAATAATTAGTTTTTGGTAATTTAAAAATAGGTCCGGGGCCCAATAAATTCCAGAAAAATTGCCCTAAGTCCAGTTTTTCATTTTACATCCAAAAAGTATTATTTTCATAATATTTTAATATCATTTATTATCAATGAAAAAATTATTGAATAATTAAAACCCTGTTTTTAAATTACAGAAAAATCCCAGAAAAATCCAGAAAATTGTAAAAAATCCAGTTTTTAAAATTTTAAAAAATCAGGAGGTTTACAGCTTGTAATACTTGTCCAATATAATTAAAGTGCTTGTTTTACTTCTATACTTGTATTATTTATTGCTTTCGCTATTGACGACTCTGTGAACTTGTTACCAATCGTCTGTTCGTTTCTTATTCCGCTACATTCGGACTATCTGTGCGACTCTGTGGCTTAGTTATTTTATCGCCTGTTCGGATCATAGCCTTGCACGGACGCAGCTTACGCTCGTGCGGCATCACGTCCAAAAGGGAAAGACCGTCCCACGGGAGCGCTGATGCGGTAATTCGCGCCCAGCGGGAATGACCGATTCTTGCGGGAGATAGGGGCGTGACAGCTTTCGCCCGGATGGAGCAACTTTATCTCGGACATGCATCGAAAGAAGATGGAGGTCAGCCTTGATCAACTACTGCACAACATCTATGTTGAAGATGAGTTGAGGACTCAAAACAAAGTGGACACGTTGTCCAAGCAGTTGGCAAAGAACAATTTGGTGCATGTTTGTGACTCCAAGGGAAAGCAGAAGGTTTCTCACAACAAGAAAAATGACTTCAACTATCTGAAGGTGAAGTCGGCTTTGTTCAAGCCGAATCCCAAGCCCAAGTCAGATGTGACTTGCTTTAACTGTGTCAAGGAGGGCCACTACCAAAATAACTGCAAATCTAAGCCCAAACAGACAGAGCAAGGTAAGCCTAATAACTATGATTGCGCACGTTGTGACGGGTGGTATCGACCCTGACTGGTGGGTGAACGCTGACGCATCCTGCCATGTTTGCTCAAAGAGAAAGTTGTTCACCATATACAAGCCTACATCTGAGAAGGTTATGATGACGAACCAGGCACAAGCTGAAGTACAAGGGATCAGAACGGTGGTACTGAATCTGACTTTGGGGAAGTCGCTTACGCTTCAGGATGTAAAGCATGTACCGATGATTGCCAAGAACCTAATCTCAGGAAGTTTGTTCTGTAACACAGACTTGAGGATGGACATCAATACTGGACAGATAGTGATGTCTTACAAAGGAACATACTTCAGAAAAATATTTTGTATCGAAGGTATGTTCAAACTTTAACTTGTAACTCCTGCTAAGATGTTAAATGCAGTCTATTCTTCTGGTTATTCTCTTGAGTTATGACATAATAGACTAGGACATGTTCATTATAAAAGAATAAACAAAATATCTAATCTAGGGCTTATCTCCAAATGTCGGGATAAGGAGGTGTAGAAGTGTGAGGTCTGTGCGCAGACAAAGATCACAAGAAAATCGAGTAAACCGAAGCACAGATCTAGAGTTGGTGCACTCAGATATCTGGGACTTCAAGTAGTTCTCAACAAAGGTCAAGATGAAGTATTTTATTACTTTCATCGACTACTCGAAGTACGCGTTCGTCTATCTGCTCAAGTCAAATGACGAAGCATTCAAGGAGTAAAGGGCTGAGACTGAACGTCAAACCGGACAACAACTTAAGAGACTCATAAGTGATCGAGACGGAGAGTATAGGTCTATTGAATTCGCATCGTCCGACAAAGAACATGGAATTGTTAATGAGACAACTGCTCCGTATTCTCCTCAATCGAATAGAGTAGCTGAAAGGAAGAACAAGATATTGACAGAGATGATGAACTCAATGATGTTGACTGCGGGTCTTTCAAACTGCTTCTGGGAAGAATCTGCGCTAACGGCTATGTTTATTTCAAACAGAGTATCGTACGTAACTTCTGATGTCACTCCTCACGAACATTGGTTCAAAGTCAGATCCAACTTGAATGCCATTCGAGTGTAGGGGTGTCTGGCATATGTGAAACTTTCGGACTTAAAGATTCAGAAGATGGGAACGAGGACTACAAAGACAATCTTTCTGGGTTATGCTGAGAAGAGTGATGCTCGGAGGTTTCTTGATATTGAATCAAATTATATCATCGAATCTTGCGACGCAAAATTCTTTGAAGATAAATTTACAAGGCACAAGAAGATTGTTATCGCGGACATTCCGAAGAATGGTGTAAGTGCACAGGAGGCTAACGCTTCTAATGAAGATGTAGCCCAAGAAAAAGTTGTCATTCCAGAGACAACGTTCGAACCATAACTCGCAAAACCGGTAACTAAGCGAGTGAGGAGACAGAAGGACTTCGGAGATGATTTTGTCACCTATCATATGGAAGTGGATCCGCTTACCTATGATGAGGCGATGAATACCAGAGACGTTGTCTTCTGGAGGGAGGCTATTAATGATGAGTATAACTCAATAACCTCCAACAACACTTGGGTGTTGGTTGATCTGCTTGAAGGAGCTAAACCAATCAGATGCAAGTGGATCTTTAAGAATAAGATGAAGGCCGATGGTACTGTTGACAAGTTCAAGGCAAGGCTGGTTGCCAAAAAATTTTTTCAGAAGCATGGGATCAACTACTTCTCCACATATGCTCCAGTAGCGTGGATGACGACCATCAGGATGTTGATTGCTCTGTGTATAATTCATAAGCTACTTATACATCAGATGGATGTTAAAACAATATTCCTGAATGGAGAGTAGACCAAAGAGATTTGCATGCAACAATCAGAAGTATTTATCGTCAAGGGCTTAAAAACAGTCTGCAAGTTGGTGAAATTATTAAACGGTCTGAAGCAAGCTCCGAAGATGTGGCATGAGAAGTTTGATAAAATTATAAGATCAAACGGCTACAGGGATGGACAAGTGTGTTTACACAAAGTTCGCTGACGGGAGAGGAGTTATCGTTTGTCTATACGTGGATGACATGTTGATCCTGGGTACGGATCTAGCACGTGTCACTGAGACAGAAAAGTTTCTCTCATCCAAATTCAGAATGGAGGACTTGGAGGAAGCTGATATTATCTTGGAAATAAAGATCATCCGGACAGACACTGGACTGACGCTGTCACAGTCTCATTATATTGAGAAGATGCTCACACGCTATGGATATCAGGATCTTTCAGGGATCGATACTCCATACATGTGTGACAAGAAGCTGAAGCCAAATCCTAGAAAAAATATCAGACAACTGGAGTACTCAAGCGTCATCGGGAGTTTGATATATACAACAACTGCCACAAGGCCTGACATAGCTTTCGCCGTGGGGATGCCGAGTCGGTTCACGAGCAATCCAGGTGTGGAGCACTGTAAAGCTGCGAAGAAAGTGATGAGATATCTCAAGAGGACTCAGAAGTATGCACTGCACTACAGCGGGTATCCGACAGTAGTGGAAGGCTTCAGTGATGCAAGCTGGTGTTCAGAAATTGAGAGCGAAATGTCCACAGGAGGATACGTCTTCTCCAGGGGTAGAGCTGCTATATCGTGAAAGTCGAAGAAGCAGAAAATGCTCTCTCATTCATCGATGGAATCTGAGTTCTATGCACTGACGGCTGCAGCGGATGAAGCAGAGTGGCTTCAGGAGCTCATATATGATCTTTCATTGGTTGATGCGCAGATTCCTGTAGTATCGATATACTGCGACAACTAGTCGACTGTAGAGATGGCATCAAATGACCTCTTCAATAGTAAGAAGAGGACTGTACGGCTGATGCATAGGGTACTGTATGAGTACAATAAACGTGGAATGATTTCAGTAATTTAATGATCGGAGGCAGGAGGGTCTGGCGGATCCGTTCATGTAAGGCCTCAAGCGCCAGTTGATCATAAGAACTATAAAGGATCATAATACTCCATGCTACCGCGGGGTGACACCACCATGAGGTACCTCGACAGGGTAAAGCCTCAGCTTCGGGCCATGTCACAGCGGCAATAGCACCGCATATAGTCAAGGACACAACATATATGGTCTTAGAGGACTTCTGATATTATGTCTTTGTAATCCTACCATTTAGTTTTATGTTATTAGTTCAAAGAAAAATCTACTAGGCATCTAGCTATTGGTTTAACGGAGGACTATTGACTGGAAGAATATCAGGAACAATGGATAGTCCTTTGAGACATTGAGGGATTACGGACCCAGAATCACTATTGTCTACTACTTGTTCTTCGTGTAGAACAAGTCCTGTGGGAGGATGACTTAGACGCCTTAATGAGTTTTTAGGCATTTTGAATGTCTGGTGTGTTTTACAGGAAGCACGGTAGCGCAGCACTACAAAGGAGCGTAAGGACTCCATGCTACAGTGGGTAACACCACGATGAGGTTCCTCGATAGGGTAATGCATCGGTTTCGCGAGACATGTCACAGCGGCGTAGCACCGCACATAGGCATGTAGCTTGATGTTGTAGAATGAAGAGTGGTAGACAATACTACAAAGAGGTCGGTGACCTCATGTTACAGTGGTGTGACACCACCAAGAGATAAAAGATGTAAATTCTCGGCTATGCAAGCCATGTCACAGCGGCGTAACACCGCAAGGGAGCGCAAGACTTCATTCTGGGTAGTTTGGCACTATAAAGAGGCTGAGACCTCTTTCTATAGTGGATGACACCACGATGAGGTGGAGCATCGGCTTTAGGCCATGTCATAGCGGCATAGCACCGCAAAGAAGCGCAAGACTTCATGCCATGACTCTTTAAAAGAACTCACCTAGAATGTATGGAAAGAGATATAGGCCGTCCCTTGAGAGAACTTATAGACGCCCAATATACATACATCAAAATCAGGCGTGCACATGGCCTTTAATGTGCAACCAGAAGCACAGCTGATGTCATTGTATGAGTGAAAAAAATTGCAACTATGGTACATAATTCAAGGCTTAGTCCATTCTTGTATCATACTGTTATTTGGCCCATGCGGAAAGATTCAAGTTTAAGCGACATCTATTCTAATGCATGATGGACAGTCATTGTGGGGAACGCTTAACCCATATATTGAGATATGTGGGGGATTGTTGGTATTTTTACCTTTGGACTAAGAAGTTTAGTCCCACATTGACTACACCACCAAGTGGGTATCTCAATATAAAGTTTTGCTTGTGTTGAGGTGTGGTGGGGCACATGGGTGCCATATGAGGTATTTTCTTAGGAGAAAAAATGATTAACTCCTCAAAGAAAATATTTATGTTTTTTGTCATTATCTTGTGAAAATTTTCTTAGGAGCTAAGCCCCAAACGACTCGGACTAGGGCTAAAGGGTGCAAAGTGGCGCTTTGTTGGCGCACTTAGCACGTCAGCATCGGCGCATGGCGCTTGTGTGCATTTGATATGCTCATGCGCTCGTTTGATGCGTGATTTGCATGTGTTGTTGTTTGCGTGGTTGCATGCGCGGACGCATGAGCATGGTGCTGAGCTAGCAGGCGCTGCGCGGATGCATGCGGGGGCGTATGCGCAGACTTTGTGCAGCTATGCGTTGTTGCACTGCTGCACGCTGGGCCGCTGCGCTGATATGCGTGGACAACGTGTTGCGAGATATGATCTGTTATGGAAAGATTAAGTCTTTAATTCATATCCATTATTTTGGGATTTGAATTAAATTCTTTCCTATTTTTTCAATAACGGTGGGTGGTCAGGTTCCTCTATAAACATTCTATTCCTAGTCCCTTTGAGAACTTACTTCAAAGAGAGAGAGAGAGAGAGAGAGAGAGAGAGACGACGAAAGGTTCGGTTGCCGGTGCCATTGGAGTCCAGGAGTTCGTGCGAGCCCTGAAAGGAGGTGACGCAAGCGTTCAAGAAGTTCTTCGAGAACTTGCTGGTTCCTGGGAGCATATCGTGTGGGACGAATCTTGCTTTTAGCAACGGTGATCTTGATCACCCCAGCAAACATAGATCCATCTTCTCCTTTCTTTTCTCTTCTAGTAGTAACTTGTGTTGTCCGTCTGCAACTGCGATTGCAAGGAAGAACATATATTATTTTCTGGTTATTGTATTCTTTTGCAAGTTGTTATCAGAAATATTGTTATTAAAGTGTTTCGTTGGAATCGAGATCTCAGAGGACAAACTTGTTTGCAGGAACTTATGTTTCTCGACTACAACTTCAAGATCAAACAGAGGGTAGACTGTAAAGTTTGCGTGAACTTCTGTTCATGGTCTTGTTCATCCATCTTTTGATTAACCTCCGAAACTAACATATATGGGTCCATGACAACAAAGGGCCATAAAGAAAAAACAAGTGAAAGGAACTGGTCAATCCAAGTTCTGTTTAGCTCAGTGCTACAGGCAGATGTCACAGATCTTTCTGGGCCATGCTCCTGAACAAAGGGACTCCCCTCAAAAGGGGGAAACCTAATGGAGGAGTCTGGTCAGAGTAAACACGCATCAAGTTAAATTTAATTGAGAGTCCCCTTTCTCAAAGAGAGGCACCATGTAGTAAACAATAACAATGATAACATAGGAAAGAGGATTTGCCAGGTCCATAGTTACCCATTATCATTATTATTCATAAATACAAGATGTGACAAAACTTTATACTATTGTAGAAGCTAAGGGGGGATTGCAAATTGCATAGTATATCATAGTGGTCCTATATGTTTAGTTGTGCACATGTAATAGCCTTCGCTTTGTTCTTAGCCAGATTTTTCGCAAAGAGCTTATGCATGCATTATAATATGACCTGCACACACACCACAAAGTCCAAGCAAGAAACTATACTGTAATGCTGCACCATTGTTCCCGGTCTGTACTAGTGATTAGAGAACTACTTAGATCTTAGGGAAGTACTTAAACCTTGGGTACACTGCCATTACCACCTCCATTTTTACTGGAACATTTTAACAGTCTGGTATTTCCGAAAACCATCTTCAACACTTTCATTATGATTCAAGAACATTTTAACAGTCTCATGTTTACTTTTATGCATTTTAAAAGTTGTGTATATCAGAAGTACATGATAGTTGTAAGGAATTAAGACAAGACTAATACCAAACAACATAGGCTTTAAGATTGGCATATTCCAAACTACAAGACTATTATACTTAAATACATGATTTGAACATATTTTTTCATGTACCAAATTGCAAGATTATACCTGAGTTGTCAAACTACATGATTATAGTCAATCTTATTGATACATCATACATATTGCATAAGGGATTGAGGAGTGAAGGAGAAATGACCCTACCATTCCTTCCCCCTTCTCTTTAGGGATAGGAGTTTTAGTCTCTTCTATATCTAAAATATATAATTGTTTATAGAAATTATTTTTTGTTTATTTAATTTAATTCTTAATATATTTTATTAGAAAATATGTATGTCTAAATATGTTTTATGCACAAATTTACAAATAATATTTGTATTAGTACAACAGTAACTTTTTTTTTTTACGCAAAAGATGTACTTTTTGTTTAATAACAGTGAAAAGAAAGGACACGGAAAAGAGGGGGAAAAAGAACTCAGTTTTTTTCTTCTGCTCGTATCATTGTATCATTTTTACATGGTTCGGGTTAGCGAATAAGAAATGTAAAAGCGACATTGCGAGGATTTTTAGAAAGACGGGACAGTTGAAAGTATTTTTAGCAGAAAAAAGGGGTTAAAAGATAATTTACTTCAGACCTTTCTGTCAAAGAGTAAAAGTAAAAGTCCAACAAAAAAAAGGAAAACAGGACAGAAGGAATAATTTCCACCATCATTTTTTAAACACTATTACAGAGATCAGACCAGTAACTGAAACTTCCCACCCACTTATTATACTGAGATTCTACCCCCTTGAGTTTTTTTTTTCTCTTCTATGTTCTTCCCAATAACTCCACTGTGAACTTTTCTTTAGTACCATGGGGTAGCAAAACCCCAGAGTCCAAGCAGACCAGCAGTCAAACAATATGAATGGCATGCACCAGTGTACAATCAAAGAAAAAAAGTAACCATAATATAAATATGTCAATTACACAATAGGAAGAACACTCCTTCCTGTATTTTTTTTGTTTGGCTAGTCATTTTTTCCCCAAAGGGATTTTTTTCTTCTTCTTGAAAATGTTTCACAAATGAAATGAAAGGAAAAAAAAAAAAAAAAAAAACAAAGAACAACAAACACTACTACCATCTCTCAATCTTCCCTAATTCCTCCTTCTATCATCCAATTTTCTTCTTGGCACCTCTGCCAGAGCACACCAAAGCTCTCCCATTCTTCCATTTCACAAAATAAATCGCCTGCTTATTTTCCTTCTCTTGCTAGCTGGAGAGCTGAGAGAATTTGCATGATCATCACTCGTATAGATCAAGCAAGCAGCATCCAACACTCCATTTGGGCTGTGTGAGACTGAATTATTGCAGTTCTTTGTGTGCCTATTATTCTTCATCAGCAGCACTTCTTGTATCATTTCATAGCAACTCAGCACTCTCTCCTGAAACCGAAGTAAACCAAATAAGAAAAAAAAAACTTGAAACTAATGAACTATATTAGTCGATAATTCATATTAGCACCCCAGGAAAATTCACCTTATCAACATGGTTACAAGAATCTATAGCCTTCTCGACCTCCACTACCATTTGGGACTCTTCGAGCACCGACACTGCTACTGCTGCAGCAATCTCGGAAGGCCTGAATGTTAAGAAATCAGTTCCTGCAGCCATAATTTCCGTTTCACATTCGTTTAGCACACAATTCAAGTCAATTCTTTTATCGCGAAACTTCCAAACAAAATCTACCTCTGGAGGTGTTCAAGATGAGTTCTGCGGATCGTAAAACCAACGACTTGTTCGGGGGGTTATCGTCGTCGAGCTTGTAAAGGAAGTAGTCTATGTAAGAGAAGGGTGTCACGGCTTGCATCCTCCATTTGAGGGTGCTCAGGACCAGGAGTTCCATTCTCTGAATAGTCCTGGCTTCAAACACATACTTGCACTCGCCGACCTGTTTCAATGCACAGGTTGTGTTACATTTAGGGTGTGCATTTGATTGCAAGATGGAAATAAATGGAAAAATAAATTAATTCTCCGGAATTATTTTACTACGAATTTGTTTTATGGAAAACTCAATTTGGGTATTTGATTCTCATTATTACATACATAAAATAGTTATTTTCTATGGAAAATGATATTTTATTTCCACTTTCATTTCCCACCATTTGGAGTAAAATATGAAAAATTATAATTTTCTATGGAAAATATAAGCCCTCAAACACTATAGATTGGTCGAAAATTTGTCATGGAAAAAAAGCCCAACCAAACAAACACAGTCTCAGCAGCAATGCAGTCACCAGAAACACGAACATGAAACCTACACTGCACAGACACAGAACACTACACTAGAGTATATTCGGGAGTGTCGTGTGTCCGTGCTTCCTAGATTGCCATCTAGGTTCTACATTGTTGTTTTCACCTGCAAGTCGAGACACAGAGGAACCTTGGTCTCCTCCATCTTGGCCCCCAGAGACAAGCAGGCCACCGACAACAACTGGGTCATCCAAGCCTTGCCCTTCTGTAAAGATGAGAGATTTATATAACCCAAGTAAAAAAAGAAAAAAGAAAAAAGAAAAAATCATTTCTTTCAATACTCGTCCAACAAGAAAAAGATTACAGAGGGGCGAAGTCGGAACCCTCACCGGAAGTTCGTAGGCCGAAAGGAACCGGTCCAAGTAGTTTACAGAGAGGTAGGCGCTCGTAGGTCCGAAGCCGTAGTGCGAATGGACCTGTGAGTAAAAGTAAGAATATATTCTCTGTATCGCCAATTAATGGAAGGGGAAGAATGGGATGCAAATGGACTAGCACGGACCTTGAGAATCCAATCAATGGCGTCCTCCCTGACGGAGACGTCCAGCGCCCCCGTGGCGAGCCGCTTCCCGTAGTCCTCCCTCGGCATGTGCTCGAGCTCCTTCTGGACCATCAGGTCCAGGCACTCGTCGGAGTGCTGGGGGAAGCCCATCAGGAAGAAGCTGTCGCCGCAAAGATCGCTCCTTTCTTCGACAACAACATCGTCGTCGTCGTCGAGGCAGAGGATGCTGTTGTTGTCCTCGGCACAGAGGAGGATGGAGGAGGCGCAATCATAGCTAAGCCCCATTTCCTTCGGCTCAGATTTGATACGAAGATGAGAGCTTTGGGAGAGATGGGTCTTCTTCTTCTCTTTCAGAAGGGGCTCCTCATGGAAGAGGAAGAAAGGAGCCTCCTTTTTGCTATTTAATCCTCAATGAAGAAGTGGTGCCAGTGGAAGAGAGGGAGGGAAGGAAGGAGTGGGCTGAGATTATATAGGGAAGAGAAGAGAAGAGGGGGCTGTGGCAAAAATAGAGAAACAAATAGGAAGGGAGAAAATAAAAAAGGACAGAGGAAATGATAAAATAAATTAGAAAAAAACACTGCTCTCTCTCTCTCTCTGTTGGGTTTTTTGGGGGTTTTGTGAGAGTGGTACTGTGGTTCATTATCATTTGTGATGATTTGGTTATAGATTGGGACTCTTTTTGAAATTTTACACTGATTTGATTATGATGATGTGTTAGTACACAGGCCATGATTTAGTAGGAGAGGGTTAGATTTTACATATCTGACCCTCTTGAAATAAGGAAAACTAGGACACGAATGAGTGTGTGATAAAAATGTCCATTTTTGCAAGGAAATGTTCGATGGACACCTCAGCTGTCAAAGGAACAGCCGTATCCAATCTAATAAATGGTAAACAGATTAGATTATTCAATCAACATGTCATTTTTCTATTGGGATTTCATTTTTTTTTTTATTCTTTCAATTGTGGTTTCTATTTCTATTTCAATTTCTATCATAGGCGACATTGATAAAAAAAAATTAAGAGTCATAGAAATTCTTAATCTCTCATGTCAATTATGATTGGGTCCCACATCATTAAATTAATTATTTTATTTTGTGACATCTAGAATATAAATAGAGAACCATTGGAGAGTATTTTTGTTTGTTTGTACAATTTCTATGTAGAAGCTCTACCAACTAGGTTAGAAATTTTCATAAAGTGCAATGCTAAGTATGATAGAATCTCAATTTTAAAATTTTCTATTGGAGATAGCCTTAGTCTATTACTGCAATATTAGCCATTAATACGTTTATGGATCCTTATTAACAAGAAAACTGTTTGACTAATGTTCTTAAAAACATGACAAGAAATTTATTACTATCAACACTTTTTATTTGTTATGAATTATTTTTACGAATGTGCATTTTTTGTTTATTTATTTTTTCTTTGGGCTAATTAGAGTTTAGATCCTGAATTTATTACTTTCAACACTATAGATTGGCAGAGTATAGGTTCTGATTTGTCCAATTAAAAAGTTTAGATTTTAAATTTTTATTTTTTCTATTATATTCTGAAAAACAAAACAACTAAGGTCTAATTTTTTTAATTGGATCAGTTAAGACCTAAACTCTAAGTTGGTATAAAATCCAGGACATAAACCCTAATTAGCCCTGCCTCTTTTGGTGAAGGAAGGTCCATTTTGGAGAACAAAGCTATGGGCAGCAGGTTTGAGGGAAGAGAGTTGATGAATACCTTTTGCAAGAAAACTGCAGGAGGGTACTCTAGTAAATTGCTGCACATGTGAGGGTAGTCTTTCCTTGTAACATTGACACGTGTGCATTATTATTATTTTTATTTTATTTTAGCTGACTATGATTTTTACAGTTACACAGGACCAGCTAAGGCACCTCCGAGATTTTTAAAATTGAATTTCTATCATATTCAGTATTGTACTTATTATTTATCTTACTTGGTTGATTTTTTACATAAAAATTATATCTAACAAAAAAAAAAAAATTCTAATGATTTTTTATTTCAATTCTACATGACGAAAAATGAAATGATCAATTTAATGACATAGGACACGCTATGAGATATAAAATTTAAAATAAAAGAAATAATTTAATAATATAGGATCCGCTATGAGAGAGATACTAAAAATTTTATATGCAAAAATTCTCTATCCTATATCAGTGTTACGTAGTATGAAAATTGGAACCGAACCACCATTGGTAGAATTTTTTTCTTTCTAAAAATATTTTTTAACATAGAAATAGGGGGGAGAGAAACTCCCATTGACGATGACCTAAGAGCATCTCCAAGCCTATTGTGACTATGGAAAAAAAAAATTTGTCACACGGGAATGACAAAATTTTATTTAAAAATTATTCTCCAATGCAATTGTTAATTAAATTGTAAAGTTTATGTGATAAAAGTTATAGAATATATTGTGATATTGGTTGTGTGCTCACTTCTATGTCATTAATTATGAATACAAAAATATTTAAAAAAAGTAAAAGAAATAACAAGAGAAGTTGTCTTGAAAGTTGAAAAAAAAATTAAGTATCTCAATATTTTTACATCATAGAATATTTTTCTATTTCATTGTCTTTTGTGAATATAGTCTTGTCACAAAGAAAATATTACTACTACAATTTTTTGGGATAAATAAATTTTTTTTTGTTTTGTTATAAAAATTGTTACTCCAATTTTTGGACTTTTCCCAAACGCAATGCCATATTTGTTTGGGAATATTATAATCCACCACTTCCGCTTCTTCTCTATGTACATACGTATATTTGTATAGTATACTAAAGACAGGTGTGGCGTATTATTTGTTGTTGCAATACTTGTTACTGTCATCGTTAGTATGCCAATTTTAGAATCATAGGACTATGAATTTCAAAAGTAAATCTGTAAATTCTTAACGATTATATTTTAGAACTGTTCCCGTAGAAAAATCTGAATCCATTTTTGCATATTAACAGGAATAAGTTGTCTATAAACACTGTAGATTCATCAAATGAGATCTTGAATGACAGTGTTAAGTCTTAAATTTAAGTATATTAAACAACAATTTTGAGATTAATATACTATAATGTTACATAAGATTCGATATGGGACCTATGTCAATTTTAGTTTATTAACTATTAGAGAGTTTCGACCGTTGTAATATAGTTTAGAAGGACATGAGACACTATGGTATATGTATATTTGCTGAAATGTTTTATACCGATTGCAAGTTTTGATGATTTAGCGCTCCATATTTGTTATCTATGAGTTTTGGCTCATTGATTAAGAATTATTTATTGAACTTATTAAGCCAACCTTTCTTTTGTTGATGCATTGTTACATAAACATTCAAATCACGATCTAATTTTATATGAAACAAATCATAATATTGATTTTATTAAAAAAAAAAAAATTGACTTATTTTTCAAAAAATTTTACCATATTTAAGGGTACATTTCACATTATTTTTATATTGTATATGTTCTTCCACTTTTGACCGAATCCGTCCAAAAATAACGGTCAATCCATTTGACCAAATTATTTTGACGAAAATATCCTCCCCAATTTCTTCTTCCTCTTCCCTCCTCCCCGCCCCCATCCTCGCTCCCCCCCCCCACTCCCCCCGCCCTCCTCCCCTCCCCCGCTCCCGTAGCAGTGCCACAGCAGCAGCGGCCAGCAATAGCAGCAGCAGCCGCGGCGGCGAGATTGAGGGGAGTGGGGTCGGCGGCGGCGGCCGTGGTGGGGAGGGGTTGAGAGGAAAGGGAGAAGACAAGGGTATTTTTGTCCAATTTTTTTGGTCAAATAGGTTGACCGTTCTTTTTGGACGAATTCCGTCCAAAGTTGGGGGACATGTACATTATGGAAACAATGTGGAGTGCACCCTTAAATATGGTAAAAAAAATGGGGGGTAAGTCAAAAATTGTCTTTTATTAATGGATGATACAATCAACAATATTTATTGTTTTGGTAAATTATGTAAAAAAATCATACAACTATAAATGTATATATAGATGGAAAACATATCATTATCTGTATAGGAGAAAGAATATGTATCCATATAGGAGAAGAAATATGTATCCATATAGGAGATACATAAAGATGAACCTGAATCTAATCCTAAATCTAATCATATCTTAACACCCTCCCTTCAAACTCATGATAGGTTAAACAGCACGCACTACTAGAAAAAGCGGGATTAGCGACATTTTTTAGCGACGTCAAAGAAAAATGTCGCTAATAAAATATAAATTAGTGACTCCAAATAAAAACGTCGCTAGACGTCGCTAAATGGCGCTAAATGGTGACATTTAGCGACTTTTATTTAGTTTTAAAAAGATTAGTCGCTATAAGTTCAATTAAGGTCGCTAATATGTCTAATTTAGCAACGTTTAGCGACGTTTATATTAAAAATATTTAGCAACGTGTTTAGCGACGTCTGTGACGTCGCTAAAATTTATTTTAGCGACGTTTTTATTTGACGTCGCTAAACGTCGCTAAAATTTCGTTAATTAGGGCTCAGTTTTGTTTTCCCCCATCTGTCGAATTTTTCGAAAAGTTTGAAAAACTTTCGATTTCTTCCACCTCCCTCTCCGGCGACCGGCGTCTCCACAGCGGCTACTCCCGCTTCCCCCTCCTCCTCCTCGAGCTCTAGGTCTTCGGCTACTCCGGCGCCCCCTCCTCCCTCCCGGCGACCCCCCTCCGACCGCGTCCTCCCCCATCCTCCTCCTCCTCCTCCTCTAGGTAAACCCTCTCTCTCTCTCTCTCTCTCTCTCTCTCTCTCTCACAGGACACACATGGCACTGACACTGACACGACTGTCATGTCACGCCCCGATCTCCCGCAGGCAATCGGCCGTTCCCGCTAGGCGGGAATCACCCTCGCCAGCGCTCCCGCGGAACGATCGCTTAACCCATCCGGGCGTGATGCCGCACGAGCGTGAGGCACGCCCGTGCAAGGCCATGTTTCATTGGCTGGCGGTTAGAGTTCTAAGCCACAGAGTCGTACAGATTGTCCGAGTGCAGCGGAGTCATGAACGCATAGCGATTCGGTAACAGGTTCACTGAGTCGACAAATATAGCGGAAGCATTGAAACAAGCAGAGTAATCTCTTTATTGATATGAAACATGTATTACAGGCGGCGTATAGCCGAGATTACAAGTCGCTCAAGCCTCTCTCTCTGAAACAGTAAAAGCGTGCCAAGTGGCTACAACTGTGGAATGATTGTACAGGCGATGGTCAGGCGATGTTCACAACTTATGTCTTTTATATGTGCTTCAGTCCCGGACGCACCGTTGCAAGGCTTCAGAGGATACTCCTGGCCTTAGCACGCACGAAGGAGGCGTCCGCACCGCGCGAGGTTCTCCCGCACCCTGCATATCAAACTGGTGGATTATCAGTACATTGAATGCACTGGTGGGGAAGCTACTCGCCCGCTCGACAAATCCAAACACGTAGTACAGGTTCCGTGCACAACTATTAAGTTGTCTTTCTATTTGCCTTAGGATCAGTTTCATGCAAATATTGAATAGCTTAACGTGTCGGGCAGTGCGCCGTGCGATGTTTGAGGAAACACGGCGAGACTTACCATTTGTCCTTCCCTGTCCAAGGCAAACATTATTGATTTAAGCATGGGCAAGTATAAAACATTTAGGAGGCAAGCATATGCAAACAGGAGGGTCATTTTTAACATGATCGTTCAGGTGTTTAGTTGTTCTTGATGCGATGCAGTGACTCGCACGCGGATAGCCGCTAAGCGAGGATGACTTATCTATATGAACATGATGTCGCTGGCATAGCCATAAAGGACCGTTTAGTCTCAGGGCGAAGTGACGTACGACGCGGGTGGCGAGCCCCGTCGCATAACACTTGCCGGGTAACATACGACTAACATACGTTCCGTCCGGATCGGATCGGTCCCAGTGCCCTGGTGTGACCGTCCGCGGAACTCAACATAACACAATTGTGCACACAGGTGGTCCGCGACAATGCAGGTCAGGGTCTGTCCTTTTTCCATAGCTTGACATGATAATCATGAAACTTAAACTTAGTCTGAACGAGGCATATTGCTCCACGAGCTGTGATTCCATCAGTACATAACACGATCCTCGTTCAGATGCACACATAGCATGATTATCATTCAAGCGAGATTTACGTTCAGTATTTATTCTTGCTTAGTGTATTCCCCTGGTTCGGGGATTGCCTTAGATGACCTGACGGTCCCGGATTCTTGCAGGGTCAATCATACACGGAACGACTACTGAGTAGTCTCCCGGAGTAAGGATGAAAATAATGCACATTCAAGCAGACAAGCATGCGTTTCTAAGGAACATAAACAGGGACGTTGCTCGGACCCGAAGGTAAGCCGAGAGTTGAAACCGTTAAGGGACTTAGCATGCGAGGGTCTGAACATAAGCAGTATTTTAATTTCCATGTTCTAGCATAAGCAATATGAGTTGGGATTATTCCCTTAGCTAGGTGCATTGGATTTATTAGCATGCAGGGGTGAATCACCTAGCGACTAGCATAATATTCCAGATTTTATGTGTGCTGGATAAGCAAAGACAAGTTCACCGTAGCCACCCACCTTAGCGATGATTCGCCTCGGTAGAGCGATACGTCTGAGCGAGCCTTTGAAAGTTCAAGCCGGATCCCTGTAGGGGCAAGTCTGGATATCCTTTGCTTCTCCTTGAGGCAAAGCAGGTCGGGACAGCTGCACGATTGCCGTTTTGAGACGGCAGTCCGCTTGAGCGGAACGGGGTGTTACATCCTACCCAACTTAGAAAAAGTCTCGTCCTCGAGACTTACTAAGGACAAGCAGTAATCTAGGTTTGAGGTAATCCTAGACAAGTCGTTTGTACTTGTTCATTTGGATCTTCACTTGCACAAGCTTCGATCTTAGCATACCGCTTAGACTGGATCGTGCGCACCTTTGACATGCATTTCTAGTGTGAACACGTCAACCAGCTTAGTGATAGCGAAGTCTTAGCACTCGAGTTTCACCTTTTTCTTAAGTCTTGGATGGTGCACTAGTTCAAGGCGTCCCTCGAATAGATGCATTCAACCAAACTTAGGGTTAGTGAAAATCGGACAAGCTACTAGCGATACTCTCGAAGGGTTCGCACAGGTTGGCACAAGGGCCACTCGCAGCATACAACCAGACAAGCAAGTATATCATTCAAAACGCATTTTGAAAGTATTTAGACTTATTGTTGGAACATCCCATCGAGGCATTGAGAGAGAGCGTGCACATAACCCACGAACGAGCTTTCGAAACAGAGATATCGAATCGAAGTCCAAAGGCGTAGAAGCCAGGCTCTGATACCAACATGTCACGCCCCGATCTCCCGCAGGCAATCGGCCGTTCCCGCTAGGCGGGAATCACCCTCGCCAGCGCTCCCGCGGAACGATCGCTTAACCCATCCGGGCGTGATGCCGCACGAGCGTGAGGCACGCCCGTGCAAGGCCATGTTTCATTGGCTGGCGGTTAGAGTTCTAAGCCACAGAGTCGTACAGATTGTCCGAGTGCAGCGGAGTCATGAACGCATAGCGATTCGGTAACAGGTTCACTGAGTCGACAAATATAGCGGAAGCATTGAAACAAGCAGAGTAATCTCTTTATTGATATGAAACATGTATTACAGGCGGCGTATAGCCGAGATTACAAGTCGCTCAAGCCTCTCTCTCTGAAACAGTAAAAGCGTGCCAAGTGGCTACAACTGTGGAATGATTGTACAGGCGATGGTCAGGCGATGTTCACAACTTATGTCTTTTATATGTGCTTCAGTCCCGGACGCACCGTTGCAAGGCTTCAGAGGATACTCCTGGCCTTAGCACGCACGAAGGAGGCGTCCGCACCGCGCGAGGTTCTCCCGCACCCTGCATATCAAACTGGTGGATTATCAGTACATTGAATGCACTGGTGGGGAAGCTACTCGCCCGCTCGACAAATCCAAACACGTAGTACAGGTTCCGTGCACAACTATTAAGTTGTCTTTCTATTTGCCTTAGGATCAGTTTCATGCAAATATTGAATAGCTTAACGTGTCGGGCAGTGCGCCGTGCGATGTTTGAGGAAACACGGCGAGACTTACCATTTGTCCTTCCCTGTCCAAGGCAAACATTATTGATTTAAGCATGGGCAAGTATAAAACATTTAGGAGGCAAGCATATGCAAACAGGAGGGTCATTTTTAACATGATCGTTCAGGTGTTTAGTTGTTCTTGATGCGATGCAGTGACTCGCACGCGGATAGCCGCTAAGCGAGGATGACTTATCTATATGAACATGATGTCGCTGGCATAGCCATAAAGGACCGTTTAGTCTCAGGGCGAAGTGACGTACGACGCGGGTGGCGAGCCCCGTCGCATAACACTTGCCGGGTAACATACGACTAACATACGTTCCGTCCGGATCGGATCGGTCCCAGTGCCCTGGTGTGACCGTCCGCGGAACTCAACATAACACAATTGTGCACACAGGTGGTCCGCGACAATGCAGGTCAGGGTCTGTCCTTTTTCCATAGCTTGACATGATAATCATGAAACTTAAACTTAGTCTGAACGAGGCATATTGCTCCACGAGCTGTGATTCCATCAGTACATAACACGATCCTCGTTCAGATGCACACATAGCATGATTATCATTCAAGCGAGATTTACGTTCAGTATTTATTCTTGCTTAGTGTATTCCCCTGGTTCGGGGATTGCCTTAGATGACCTGACGGTCCCGGATTCTTGCAGGGTCAATCATACACGGAACGACTACTGAGTAGTCTCCCGGAGTAAGGATGAAAACAATGCACATTCAAGCAGACAAGCATGCGTTTCTAAGGAACATAAACAGGGACGTTGCTCGGACCCGAAGGTAAGCCGAGAGTTGAAACCGTTAAGGGACTTAGCATGCGAGGGTCTGAACATAAGCAGTATTTCAATTTCCATGTTCTAGCATAAGCAATATGAGTTGGGATTATTCCCTTAGCTAGGTGCATTGGATTTATTAGCATGCAGGGGTGAATCACCTAGCGACTAGCATAATATTCCAGATTTTATGTGTGCTGGATAAGCAAAGACAAGTTCACCGTAGCCACCCACCTTAGCGATGATTCGCCTCGGTAGAGCGATACGTCTGAGCGAGCCTTTGAAAGTTCAAGCCGGATCCCTGTAGGGGCAAGTCTGGATATCCTTTGCTTCTCCTTGAGGCAAAGCAGGTCGGGACAGCTGCACGATTGCCGTTTTGAGACGGCAGTCCGCTTGAGCGGAACGGGGTGTTACATCCTACCCAACTTAGAAAAAGTCTCGTCCTCGAGACTTACTAAGGACAAGCAGTAATCTAGGTTTGAGGTAATCCTAGACAAGTCGTTTGTACTTGTTCATTTGGATCTTCACTTGCACAAGCTTCGATCTTAGCATACCGCTTAGACTGGATCGTGCGCACCTTTGACATGCATTTCTAGTGTGAACACGTCAACCAGCTTAGTGATAGCGAAGTCTTAGCACTCGAGTTTCACATTTTTCTTAAGTCTTGGATGGTGCACTAGTTCAAGGCGTCCCTCGAATAGATGCATTCAACCAAACTTAGGGTTAGTGAAAATCGGACAAGCTACTAGCGATACTCTCGAAGGGTTCGCACAGGTTGGCACAAGGGCCACTCGCAGCATACAACCAGACAAGCAAGTATATCATTCAAAACGCATTTTGAAAGTATTTAGACTTATTGTTGGAACATCCCATCGAGGCATTGAGAGAGAGCGTGCACATAACCCACGAACGAGCTTTCGAAACAGAGATATCGAATCGAAGTCCAAAGGCGTAGAAGCCAGGCTCTGATACCAACATGTCACGCCCCGATCTCCCGCAGGCAATCGGCCGTTCCCGCTAGGCGGGAATCACCCTCGCCAGCGCTCCCGCGGAACGATCGCTTAACCCATCCGGGCGTGATGCCGCACGAGCGTGAGGCACGCCCGTGCAAGGCCATATTTCATTGGCTGGCGGTTAGAGTTCTAAGCCACAGAGTCGTACAGATTGTCCGAGTGCAGCGGAGTCATGAACGCATAGCGATTCGGTAACAGGTTCACTGAGTCGACAAATATAGCGGAAGCATTGAAACAAGCAGAGTAATCTCTTTATTGATATGAAACATGTATTACAGGCGGCGTATAGCCGAGATTACAAGTCGCTCAAGCCTCTCTCTCTGAAACAGTAAAAGCGTGCCAAGTGGCTACAACTGTGGAATGATTGTACAGGCGATGGTCAGGCGATGTTCACAACTTATGTCTTTTATATGTGCTTCAGTCCCGGACGCACCGTTGCAAGGCTTCAGAGGATACTCCTGGCCTTAGCACGCACGAAGGAGGCGTCCGCACCGCGCGAGGTTCTCCCGCACCCTGCATATCAAACTGGTGGATTATCAGTACATTGAATGCACTGGTGGGGAAGCTACTCGCCCGCTCGACAAATCCAAACACGTAGTACAGGTTCCGTGCACAACTATTAAGTTGTCTTTCTATTTGCCTTAGGATCAGTTTCATGCAAATATTGAATAGCTTAACGTGTCGGGCAGTGCGCCGTGCGATGTTTGAGGAAACACGGCGAGACTTACCATTTGTCCTTCCCTGTCCAAGGCAAACATTATTGATTTAAGCATGGGCAAGTATAAAACATTTAGGAGGCAAGCATATGCAAACAGGAGGGTCATTTTTAACATGATCGTTCAGGTGTTTAGTTGTTCTTGATGCGATGCAGTGACTCGCACGCGGATAGCCGCTAAGCGAGGATGACTTATCTATATGAACATGATGTCGCTGGCATAGCCATAAAGGACCGTTTAGTCTCAGGGCGAAGTGACGTACGACGCGGGTGGCGAGCCCCGTCGCATAACACTTGCCGGGTAACATACGACTAACATACGTTCCGTCCGGATCGGATCGGTCCCAGTGCCCTGGTGTGACCGTCCGCGGAACTCAACATAACACAATTGTGCACACAGGTGGTCCGCGACAATGCAGGTCAGGGTCTGTCCTTTTTCCATAGCTTGACATGATAATCATGAAACTTAAACTTAGTCTGAACGAGGCATATTGCTCCACGAGCTGTGATTTCATCAGTACATAACACGATCCTCGTTCAGATGCACACATAGCATGATTATCATTCAAGCGAGATTTACGTTCAGTATTTATTCTTGCTTAGTGTATTCCCCTGGTTCGGGGATTGCCTTAGATGACCTGACGGTCCCGGATTCTTGCAGGGTCAATCATACACGGAACGACTACTGAGTAGTCTCCCGGAGTAAGGATGAAAACAATGCACATTCAAGCAGACAAGCATGCGTTTCTAAGGAACATAAACAGGGACGTTGCTCGGACCCGAAGGTAAGCCGAGAGTTGAAACCGTTAAGGGACTTAGCATGCGAGGGTCTGAACATAAGCAGTATTTCAATTTCCATGTTCTAGCATAAGCAATATGAGTTGGGATTATTCCCTTAGCTAGGTGCATTGGATTTATTAGCATGCAGGGGTGAATCACCTAGCGACTAGCATAATATTCCAGATTTTATGTGTGCTGGCTAAGCAAAGACAAGTTCACCGTAGCCACCCACCTTAGCGATGATTCGCCTCGGTAGAGCGATACGTCTGAGCGAGCCTTTGAAAGTTCAAGCCGGATCCCTGTAGGGGCAAGTCTGGATATCCTTTGCTTCTCCTTGAGGCAAAGCAGGTCGGGACAGCTGCACGATTGCCGTTTTGAGACGGCAGTCCGCTTGAGCGGAACGGGGTGTTACATGTCATGCCTCAGTCCCAAAATACGTAGGACTAGGAATACGTAACATGCCCAGCCGTATGTATACGAACTTCAATATCTAGAAACCATATACACACGTACGTTGTATATGAACATTCAATCCATCAGTGGTAATATACTGTCACAACAAGTCTCACATAATCTATATCTCATCCACAGCACAAATAATCAGTAGGAAATAAGAACTGAAAATAATACTGAATACCCGAGTTGTGTATGTAGTTGGATAATCGGGTGGAAACAAATCCACTACAAAATGACTATCCCGAGGTAGCAACAAAATCTCTAAACAGTGACCATAATCACAGATACTCTGAGGGTAAGATCTCCCCATCCTGGTAAGTGGAGTCAGGTCCCGGTCCGTACTCCTGTGGGTACTCCTGCTCGTCCATATCTGGAAAGGGACCAGGTCCTCAGAGGGACGTAACAAGATACATAAAAATATGCCAATAAGTACTGAAATATAAACATCCAATGGTCGCCTAACCGTCTAAGTGAATGCAGTTTGAGAACAACTTTCCACCAAGTAGGCTATCTGGCTAAAAATATGGGAATGGCGTGACCCTCTCGGAGAATCAGGAGCCTCAAAGCATGTCGTCTTTTGAACGGCAGAGGCCACCAGTAATATATAGTGGTCATCATCACCAGTTTCTCCGGTGGAGAATCCGGGCGTACAGGAAAAAGTGCAAAGGAGCCCAAATATTTTACTTATTGTTCTCCCCACCCCATGCTCTAAGCAGGCCATATCCATGACATGATAAATCCTCTAAATAACTGTCAGGTCTTCTAGCATACAAAGTTTCTATCAGCAGTCATCCCTAACGCACGGCTTAAACATACAGGCGGCCAACCCAATATGTAGTCCGAGAGCTATATGAGACTCACAAATCGTGTAGAAACTGTGTCACGGCCAATGAACCAAATAATGCTCCATAATACTGGGGTGGTCTCATAAACAAGGTCCAATGCAAATATATAAATAAAATAGAATTATGCATCATTTGGAATGTAAATAAGAGTACTGTGGCAAGGTATACTTGCCGAGCAAGTTCTGTATAGTGCAAATATCCACAATAGTGTTTAAGCTTTGGTGTAAGAAGTGAAATTACATTTTTAGGAGAGTTGTAATATATATAGGAATAAGGAGGTGGTGGAATTTACTTAATGGGTAAGAAACTGTTGCCACTGCTGTTTTCCTTTTTATTGGGTTAGATGTGCGGCTGGGGGTGTTTAGTAATAATAGTGTTAAGGAGCGGTAGAATGAGAAGCTTACACATGTGGGCAAGCAAAGCAAAGCAAAGTTAAGTTTTGCTTCTGCTGCTGATATTTTTTCTCCTAATGGTGTATGGTTTGGCTTTTATGCGCAGTGACAGAAAATTACGCAGGGGTTGGTTTTACGCGTAGAGAAAGGAAAAGTTTACGTGGTTGCTGTTGTCTGTTTTACGCGGGGTGAGTTGTTGCTGCTATTTTCTTAATTTACGCATGGTGAAATATACGCGGGATAATGAGCTGCTACTGATTAACTCTTTACTTTACGCGAAAAGGGTGGTTTAATGGTTTGCGGATTTTGGGTTTGATCCAATAGGAAATTCTATTTTCTCCAATTCACTCATAACTAATAATATATATATAATACGATTTTCAGAATTAGGGTTCTTACACGACACACACACGTTACAGACACTGACACAGACACGACACACACACAGACACGACACACACACGTGACCTAGGGTTAAGGTTAGGGTTAGGGTTTTTGACCTGGGGTTAGGGTTAGGATTTTTGACCTTAGGTTAGGGTTAGGGCTTTTGACCTGGGGTTAGGGTTAGGGTTAGGGTTTTTAACCTCGGGTTAGGGTTAGGGTTTTTGACTGTGTGCAAGGAGTGCCTGTGAGGTGTGATAGAGTATGGTGGAGGAATGGTTGTGTGCAAGGTGAGAGGGCTCGGGTCAATCCAAGGCAAGGGCAAGTAGAGACTGTGGGTTGATATCAGTCAGTGAGGCTTGAGTCAATACCAGTTGAGTGTTATAATTATAATCAGGTATCTATATGTTATAATTATAATCAGGTATCTATATGTTATTTGTTATTATTTGAGTACACTAATAACATGTATCAATACAAGTTGTGAAGTATTGGTAATATTGTGCAGTATTTGGGGACTGAGTTGATAGCTATATGTGTTGGTGTCTCTGTGAGACTGAGGTAGGTGTGGATATTTGAGATAATATGCAGTGGGTATCAGACAGTAAGAAGGGGGAAATTTGTTCTCAAATACAACCGTAGTAGTAGTAGTAGTAGTAGTAGTAGTAGTAGTAGTAGTAGTAGTAGTAGTAGTAGTAGTGCACTTCAAGTCCACTACAAGGGGGCAACATCAGTCGGGTCATGGGGAATTTACTGCAGTAGTAGTGTCTAAATTCACTACTTGTGGATCACTGCCATATGCAAGTATTAACTATAGCAGGAGGGGGGTTTTGGCAGTGACTAAGGGAAGTGATCGAGTGTTAGTGGCTTTGTGTGCTGGGTGTATATGTATGAATATGGGACACTACTAGAGACTAGTAGGGGGCTAAGCACTGATGCAGTGTGGCAAGGGCACTGTCGTGCACTTGTTTAATAGAATTTGAAGCTGCAATAGTTGTGGCAGCAGTGATGCACAACAAATACTAGGCAAGTTGGGGACTAACACCGTATAGCTAGAGATGGATACATCAGTAGGGAGAGAGGAATATGTTCAGGTCTATAACTGAAAATAACAGTGAATTAGTTAGTTAGTTGTTAACTGTTAGTTGGTGTTAGTGTGTTAGATGATAGTAAGTGTTGACAGTTAGTCTTAAGTTGTGTTAGTTGATTGTTAGTTAGTTAATATGACAATTAGTATATTAGGAAGTAGAGTGAGGTTTTGTCTAAGAATTTTTCCCTATTTGAACATCAGTCGTGGTGATGGTTGCATCAACTGCAACACTATAATATTTAACTATTTTGAGGAATGTTACCTGTAGATAGATATATGAACAGGGGAGTATCAGTTAGTAATCTATATACCATTTAGGAGTATATTAGCTTAGTCATATGTTAGTATTTAGTTAGAAGTTTAAGGTTAAGTGGTATATCTCGGTTAGTATTCAGTCATGTGTAGGTGTAGTTTCAGTCAATAACTTAAGTGCCATTGAGATGAAGCCAGGAATAGACAATTGAACATGTGTTGTATGGTGAAAAGAGTAGCAGCATCAGTAAGAGTACTATGCAGGTAAGTGTGGGGTATGTATATGTTTGTGAGAATGTGGGTGATTAGTATTGATGGCAAGGAAGGTGGGTTATACATTTAGTTATTATTTGGAGTTGGTTATGTTAGATATAGTTAGTAGAGGAGGGTTAAGGTATTAGTTAGCATAGTGTATATCAGTTAGTATATGTAACCTGTTAAGTGAAGTTCGGATTACTGTAGTATTAGTATTAGTTAATGCCAGTGGTTAGTATTGTGTTTATATATATAGTTAGCATAGTTAAGACCATCACATGCATCCCAAAGTTAATATTAGACAATATATTTATATCTGTTATCAATTATATTCTTTATTTTCATCTATCTTACCATATGGCACCCATGATCCGAGCACGTGCACGTCGCTTGAGAGAGACACCTCCTACTGTTAAGGAGGAAGTGATGCCTCCTACCGTTAAGGAGGAAGTGAATGTTAAGGAGGAAGAGATTATCTCAGACGGGGAGTTCCAGTCACCCAGCACCTATAGCGAAGATTGATCACATAGACGCTGTTTATGCGCAGTATCTGAGGGACTGGTATGTGCCCCAGCGTATTGGATATCCTCGAGATTGATACTGTGATATTTCATATACTTTTATTGTGGTTATTGTGTGATTGTGATACTGATATATTATGCATTTTGTGTGACTGTGATACTTATATATTATGCATTTTGTGTGACTGTGATACTTTTATTTTATGTGTATTGTGTGACTGTGATATTTTATATATTTTTTGTGTTATTTCGTACGCTGAGTGTGATTGTGATACTTTTATTTTGTGTGTATTGTGTGACTGTGATATTTTATATACTTTTTGTGTTATTTCGTACGCAGAAAATTCAATGGAGGGTTGCTCCAGGTATGTCTATAATATTTGTGTGTATTGTGTGACTGTGATACTTTTTATTCATATTAAATGATGTTAATTTACCGGTGTTGAGTGTTCCACCGAAGGGGTCGGCGAACCCAGAGAATTCAACGGAGGGTTGCTCCGCGTCTATTTTTAATTAGAAATTCATAAATTGCAGGAGATTGGTAATTTTTAACATTTTTTTATTTTTCAATAAAAATTTAGCGACGTTACTATATGTCGCGGAATACGTCGCTAAATACGTCGCTGATTAGCGACGTTTAGCGACGGATGAGCACGTTGCTAATTTAGCAACGTTGCGTCGCTAAACGTCGCTAATTTTGCGACATATTTAAGTCGCTAAAAAACGTCGGTATAGCGACGTTTAGCGACGTTTTTCCTTTCAGCAACGTGCTGAGTTCTGACATCTGTAAATCGTCGCTAATTACGTCGCTAAATGTGATTAGCGACATTTTTTGGTCATTTAGCGACATTTTTTTACGTCGCTAATTTGACTTTTCTGGTAGTGATGAGTTTGCCTAATAGAAATACTGAAACCGTGGTGCGGGTGTAGCTTTGTAAAAAAATCTATCAGCTGATCACGGAGGTCATATGTGGTAGAAAAATAGTATTGCAGTTGGCTAAGAAGTAATGTTGGTGTTGGCTCGTGCGCTCTTGGATGGTCCGTACGTTTCTGGATAGCGGTAAAGAAGATGGTGGTGTCGAAGGACTAGATATTGATGTTTTGGTGGCAAGCTGCCTCCTAGGAGCTCAACTCTTTGAAAATCTGGACTGCTCTATGTTAAAACTTATGTAGATAGTCAATTATTGATTATCTGAAAAATACTCTGAATGACTCTAGGATTGAAGCAACAACGACTGATGACGATGTAAATTGTACGTTGTGGTTTGATGATAAATTGATGACTGCGAGTCGGTTTCTACGGTTGTAATCGAAGAAATTAACGACAACGCCTGGAGACGACGTCCTGAAGTTTTGGCCTGTGAAGACGATGACATGTGGATGAAGACGATGACCTATGGAGATGACGACCTGGAGTTTGGTCGGAGAAGACGACGACCAGGAGTTTGGTCAGAGAAGACGACGACTTGGAGTTTGGTCTAAAAAGACGATGGAGCTGATGGATTTCTCTTAGACTCTGATACCATAAAACAAATCTACAATATTGATTTTATTAATGGATTATAATGGATGATACAATCAACAATATTGATTGTATTGATAAATTATGTAAATAATCATACAACTATAAATGTATATATAGATGAAAAACATATCCTTATCCGTATAGGAGAAAGAATATGTATCTATATTATATATATCCATATAGGAGATACATAAAGATAAACCTGAATCTAATCATAAATCTAATAATATCTTAACATTATAGTTTGTGAATAAGTCAATTCAGTTCATTTATCGACTCGTATGTCTCCATAAGGATTGGTCTACATAAGTCAATTCAGTTCATTTATCGACTCGTGTGTCTCCATAAGGATTGATCCACGAATTAATAAGTAGCAATTAATATTTGAGAAATAATTTTCTCGTAATTTCAGGTGAATAAAAGTAATATATTTACTTGTAGAGTTGTTTAACATGGAGTTGCATGCTATTGTTGGTCTCTTTTATATTTGTAGAATACAAAAACAAAAATAAAATCGAACTCACATGGCTCTTGTGGCAAAAGATAAGAAATATAACTTCTATGACTTAACGGACGGTCTCGAAATCAAAATACAAAAAAAGTGTGAAACAATGGATCCAAATAACATATAACGAAGTATGTACAAAAATTTCGTACGTAATATCGGACATCTCAAAAAAATTAAAAATAAATAAATAAATGCATGCAATTATAGTGAATCTCAGTAAGCAACTTCATATGAAACATATAATTGTTGGTACACGTACTATTAATTTTTAGAAGGTTTGGAAAATTGGTTTTTTTAATACGTAGTATAGTTATTGAATCTCCTAAATTTAGTTTCACATGGAGTTGAGCCTGTTGAGGTGATATTACGGACACGGGACATCTATGTACTATCCTTTTTTTTTTTAATGGTGCAACACGAATTTTTTCCTAGAAAATTTACTGTAGCGAAATAAATTTATATTAAATTCGTGTAAACGAAACAAGTTTGAAATATTTTAAAAAAAAGTCAGAGTCCGCCAACAATGTTGGCGGAAAACACAAATTGTGTACACATAGGGGCCAATTTCAGCCAACTCAGTTGGCGGAAATTGGCCGTGGGCCCACGTATTTTTTTTTGTTTTGTTTTGTTTGGTTTGGTTTGGTTTGTTTACTTACTTTGGTTTGATTTTTTTCGTTGGTTGAAATGTTGGCTGAAATAAAAAAAATGTCAAAAAAAGTCACTAAATAAAAAAACTAAATAAAAAAAATGTTGGCTGAAATTGTTGGCTAAAAAAAACTAAATAAAAAAACTAAATAAAAAAACTAAACCAAATAATCAAACAAAACCAACTAAAACAAACCAACAAAAAAAACCTAACCAAAACCATCCAAAACAAACCAACCCAAAAAAACCGTGGGCCCCCACACCCAAAATCAGCCAACTATGTTGGCTGAATTTTGGTGTGGGGCCCACAGATTTTTTTTTTGGTTTGGGTTGGTTTTTTTTTGTTGGTTTAGTTGGTTTGTTGATTATTTATTTTGTTTTATTACTTTCTTTTCATAATAGATATAAAATAATTAATTTAAATGTTTCTAAATTTTTTTTGGAGATCGAAACATCGTTTTAAATCCGTGCCCCCACATCCAATATTAATTTATTTCACTACAGTAAATTTTAAATATTCAAAAATAATATTACCGAAAGTCAAATTTGGACGTCGAAACATCGTTTTTTGGCGATTCTAAAAATTTTCGAAGTCCATCAAACGGTGAAACGGTTTATCCTATAGTACTTTTCCATACGATCATTTTGGCACAAACTGGGCCTTGTTTCGATCTCCCAGTCAAAAGTTATGATACTTTAAAGTTTTAAAATTTATATTTTTGTCTGTAACATATGCGTCTTGTTTCGGATAAATTTTTTTTCTACATGATTTGTGTTACTCTCGTCGAAAACATACAAATCGACTTATTATTTAACGAAAAACGATTTCAAAACAAGTAGTTATGGCCGCTCGAAGTCTGCTCGACGGCAGACGTAATAGTCTTACGGCAGATTTTTAATATTATTATTTTTTAACGTCTGTTAACGACGAAAAAAATTACGATAAAAATATAATATTGATAAATATAAACGTCCAATTCATATTGATATTTTTTCGTAATTTTTTAAACTTTTATGCTTTAGATGAAATTTATACAAATTTTGATGCTTTGGAAACAAATTTCTGAAAAAAATATTTCTAAATATTTCTTTCCAATTAATTTATTTTAATTTTATTTCGTTAAAATAAATTTACTTAAATCTAATTACAAAACTAAACTAAACTAAATAAATAAAACAAAAATAAACCAACAAAAAAAACCAAACCAAACTAAGTAAACAAACCCAACCAAACCAAACAAAATCCCAAAAAAAAAACGTGGGCCCCACGGGGTCAATTTCCGCCAACTGAGTTGGCTGAAATTGGCCCCCCCCAATTTCAGCCAACTCTGTTGGCGGAAATTGGCCGTGGGACCCACGTTTTTTATTTTTTAATTTTCTGACTGCGTACGTGTACCCCACTTGTGTTTTCCGCCAACACTGTTGGCGGACTATGACTTTTTTAAAAAAAATTTCAAACTTATTTTGTTTACATGAATTTAATATAAATTTATTTCGCTACAGTAAATTTTTTGATTTTTTCCAGGAGTTCACCCATCTTGCACTATTCTCACCCCAAATATATTAAACTGCAGATATGGTGATCTTGTTCTGGTACTATCCCGATCCACATTGCTATTTCTAACTTTAACGTGACTCATATTGAACTTAGCGTTGCAAAATATATATATATATATATATATATATATATATATATATATATATATATATATGAGTTTTTAGTGGTTAAGAGAGAGACAACTTCCGGAGTTTGGTAGTTTGAGCAAAAGTGCACTTTAATTTTAATTCACTTTGTTGAGAATTAAGTGTTGTGGTAGTGGATGCGGTGCGGAAGTGGCCCAGATACGGATGCAGTGCAGTGCGAGCTGTGTGGTGCGTGGATACTGTACAAGTGTGATTCGGATTGTGGTGCAGTCGGTGTCGGTACGATGTGGGAGTATGAAGCATTTAGACTGGGATGTAGCCTTCAGGTAGGGATGTAGCATTCGGGGTGGAATTGTATATATAGGCCTTCGAACTGAGTTATAGGCTTTCGCATCAGAATAATATTTACCTTCTTCGAATATATATATATATATATATATATATATATATATATATATATATATATATATATATATTGTAGATTAAAAATAATTGATTGATTTACTTCCAAGAGAGGAGGTACATATATATAGGAGAAGGTTAGCCTCCTTATTTTCTATCCGATGTGGGACTAAATAAGTCCCCCATAACTCAACACTCCTCATCAAGATGGACGATAGATATCAATCATCCCCATCTTGATACAAAAAGTATCAAACATCCCCATCTTATATATATATATATATATATATATATATATATATATATATATATATATATATATATATGAGATAATTATTTTAAATTCAAGTGGCTAAGGTAAGAATCATCCTCCCAAGAGGTCTTGGGTTCAAGCTTTGAAAAAAGCACTATAATTTTTAAGTGGTGAAAAATTAAAGTGCAGACCAGACATAACAAGCTGTAAACCTACATTCGGGATTGTAGGCCCTTTGGTTGCCATTCTGTAATGGTTAAGGTGGGAGTCATCCTTCCGAGATATCATGATTCAAGCTCTGGAGAATGACTATAATTTCCAAGTGGCAGAACGAGTTTTAGGCCTACATTCGATTGTGGATACTTTTGGTGGCAATTCTGTAATGATTAAGGTGAGAGTCATTCCTCCCCAAAAATAAATTTCGGTTCAAGTCTTTGGAGAAACACTAAGGTCTCGTTTTGTTCGCGGAAAGGTAAAAAAAATCAATCCATTGCTCTTTTTTATTCTTTGAAAAATTACAATTTTTATCTTCTTTTTTTTCAGTGTTTGAAAATATCAAAATAATTGAGAAAAAAAAAGTGGAAAATTGAATCATTGGTTGAATAGCGGGAACTAATTTTTTTCTTCTATTTTTTTTCCATTGAGTATCATAAATTTTTTTTTGACATCTAAACATAAAAAATAATATTTTTTTTTTTTTCCGAACACAATGATTCTGTGAACCAAACATAGACCTAATTCCCAAGCGGTGGAAAACTGTCTCAAGAGTACATGAGCATATTGTACTGTCCCACATGTAATCACGTTAGGCAACATCTTCCCTTCCCTTCTTCTCTCCATCCTTTCTTTCTTTCCTTCATTTTTTTATTATTATTTGAAATGAAGAAGCAATAGCATCAATCAACCGCGAACTAAATTTTTCGAGTTTACCGCCATGTCCAGCTGGGCATGTTGTCCTGATTAACAATGTTTGTCACAAATAAATAGCCATAGACAACTCGACTTACTTTGGCCGGAAGTGTGTCCGGAAGTGTGTTCGATTCCTTCTTTCAATTTAGACTATATTTTTGTGATTTTTCTGTTCTCTCTTGGAGATTGCAAGCCAACAAAACGCATGCACGCTGCAGTGCACTTCTTTACTCCCCATTCCAACTACTTCTAAATCAGCATCCAATGTCAATGTGGCCACCCTACTCGCCTTTGATTTAGAATCATTTTTTATGCTGTTACAGTGGGCAGGCTGTGCATATATTTCATCTATGGCGAAATTGCCAACCATAACTGTTGAATTGTATCTCGTTTTCGATTGAGCACGTGGCAATACAGTTGATAGTTTAATCCCACATCTCATAGAAAGTGGGATCATAAGATATAGATAATTGAAATTGATTGAGACCTTACATAAAAATTTTCTTTTAAGACATATGGATCTAGTCCAATATTGACATCATGGATCAACTCCGGTTCAGATCCCAACAATAATCACTTTTTCAGAACCCCCTCTACGAACTCAGTTTGAATCACCCATCTACTCATTAAAGATTTTGTTTCAAAATTATCTTTATCTACGTTTGTTAATTAAAATTATTTATTAAATTTAACAAGGTTAGTTTATAAAAAAAATTACGAAAAATGTTTCTTTTCAATTAGTAAACAAATTAGAAGACTATTGTTTGCAATCTTTTCAAGTAGTTTGAATTAACTAGTCACGTTCACGCGCATTGTATGTACCAAATAGAAAAAGAATCTATAATTCTATTAAAAAAATTAGATAAAAATTTAAATTATATTAAAATATTTAAAATATGATTTAAATATATAATAATTAAGATTTGTTATAAATATGTTTTTAGAATTTTGGATATATATTTAGTTAAATAAATGACGAAATTAGTTTAAATATAATTTAAATATTGAATATATTTTAGGATTTGTTATATGTTTAGGTAGTTGGAGGAATTTTATATTTTTTTTTTCTTAAATACTTCAGAGTTAACATATGCAGTAGTTAAGAATTTTTATTTTTTTATATTAATAATTGAGAATATACATAGGCTTAGACGACTCATTTTTTAGGCTTTACCGTGAGCTGTTTCTAAGCGAAAATATAATAGTAGAGAAGAAATTTTTTAGGCTTTACCGTGAAACTTACATATTCTAAAAATGTCATTCTCCAACCTTATATATAGCAAAATATGTTTAAATGAACTAGGAATAAAATATGTAAAGTATGCACTTCCAGCTAAGTAAATTTTCACCTTCTAAAAAATAAATTTATTTTGAAATATTTTAATTTGATTTGTCGTAAAATATATTTTACAAAATGAGGAAAAAATATAAATAAAAGATACTTTTATAAGAGAATCATTAATAGATGGTGCTCAAATTTCATCCTGGGGCCCAAAATTTTGAAAAAAAAAAAAAATAATGTAGAATGTATTGGTTTCGTACAAGAATAGTATAAATGATAAAATGAGCTTTGGTCCCAAAAATTGTGGTCAAAAATTAATATGAAAAAAATAATAATGTAAATCTAGAATTGGACTCCAAATTAGAACTTACTATTCTAATAAATAATTTTCTACATTCCGAATCTAGAAATTCTCATGTCCAACATATAGCTCATGTGGGTGAATTGAACCTGTAAATGTAGAAATTGAAACTTAGGATGAGTCTTACTATTCTACAAATTGAGCTCCTTCATTAGTAGTTAGGAGTCTCCAATGCAATTTGGGGTCCAAAATTTTAAAAAGAAGAAGAAGGTAAATGTAGAATGGGTTGGATTTGTATGATAATAGCAGGAAATGATAAAGTGAGCTTCGGTCACAAAGATTGTGTGGTCAAAAATTGATAAAGAAAAAATAATAATATAAAATCTAGAATCCAGAGAATTGGACTCCAAATTGACACTTACTATTCTACAAAATAAGCTCCTACATTCTGAATATAGAATCTAGAAATTGTGATTGACCTCACTAATGATGCTCTAACATTAACAAGACAGACGAACCTGTGCAAAACTTTGGCTCTTGGCTAACGAATGAGATCAAAGAGGAAGAGATTCCTTCCGCCAATGGAGGGTTTTAGCAAAGTACTTAAAACTACTAAATCTTGTCTTATTTTTCAGCATGCTCTGAGTCAACCGCACGTCAAAGTTACTCAGTTTTAGGCATTGTTCCAAATTCAGCCAGCACACGCTCATATCAGCCAAATAAACGGCCTAAAAGTGTCGGTTAGATCCGTCATAAAACATGTTGTCTTGACAAATTTGGATATATTGCCATTGAGAAAGGATACCTCGATCCATCTTATTTGTCTACACCTTAGAAAGTTAACTTAGAGTGGGGTTCTATTTTAAATTTGTTAAAAATATTATAAGTTATTACTTTTCGAGTATCCGATTGATATTGACACACAATGACACATTTTAAATGATATATCAAATCTATATTCCAAACTACTCTTCTTTTTTTCTTCCTCTTTTTTTCTTGCTGATGGTCCCAGTTAGATTGAGTAAAATTTTGATACAGATAGTCATTGTATGACAAGTGGGTCCAACATCAAAGTTTATATATATATATATATATATATATATATATATATATATATATATATATGTTTTACGAAGAGAGAGGTACAGTCATCTGTATCAAGGTTTTACTCAGTTGGATTATTATTTATTTGTTAGGACATTTTTTAAATTTGGCGTCTCTTTGACTTGCTAGCATTTTTTAAGTGTGGACAGGAGTCCACTATAGTTCTCAAGAGCTACAAATTTTAACTAAAACAAAAAAATATAGCACTTGAAACCACTCTCACTGTAGATGCTCTTATGTAGGTCAGGATAGCAGCATATCTGATTATACACAACTACTCGTAGAATTGCTTCAACGGAAATAAACCCAACAGAGACCAGCGGATATTTTGACATTAGCCACCTAACCCACCAAAGAACAGAAAATTTGTTGGTACATTTTTTTTTTCTTTTGGTTAAGAAATAGTACATGAAAAAAGAAGTTTGAAATAAATATATAGAAAGAATATATTTCATCAGTCGGTCTGACGAAATATTTTTCAATTTCTGTAAATCACTAATAGCAATCAAGAAGAGTGATAGCCAATAGCAATTAACAAGAATTTTGCAGCTGTGGAGCTCAGGTTTCCGCTAGACGCTCCGACGGAACAGGTTCAATTCCTGTCACCTCTGCTTAAAATCACTAATCCCAATTAACAAGAGTGACACTCAATAGCAATTAACAAGAGTTTTGCAATTGTAGAGATAGGTGCCCATGAATAGGCCAATAGACATATAACATTGTGGTGACTTCGTCACGTGGACAAATTTTAATCTGGATTTCAGTTATAAGATTGATACAAATACCGCTGAATCCTTTCCCCCAAGACCACCTCTCATAAATTTCAAGTATGAAAAAAAAAAAAAACAGATATCATAAAAAGTTTGCTCAACCCCAATTGTACGTAGTAGGATTGCGCACCGAATAAATGTGACGATATTCCTGAGCAAGGTAGGTGGATCTCTCCGAACAGATCTACTTTGTTCAGCCGTCTTGAAATGTGAATCCTACAAGCGAGCACGGATCTCCTCGTAAATTTGGTGGACGTCTTGCTTGAATCTCCTCAATGAACCTCCTTACGTGAACAACACCCTTAGCCTTTTTTATATAGGACTAAGAAACATTAAGTTTTACTCTTAAGTCCACCAACATGCAATACTCACCGTCCAAAGTTATATCCAATGGTCCACACATAAATAGCAAGCGATACTATACTAGCGGTATATTGTTCCTATAATATTAGGAATTTGCGTTGACTAAGACTGTTCGTCCAAAAAAAATGGAGGCATAAATATAATTTTTTTAATATTATACGAGATCTAAAACAAAACGAAAATATGTGAGGGTTGTATAACTCGGGTTATTTAGTTTTTCATGGTGGAAATTGTGTGATTTTGGTTATTTAATCTTGCCATTACCAATCGAGAATGTGACTTGTGACACTCTTGTTTGCTTCTATCTTGATTTTAGTTGTAAGCATTCAATAATGCGATCGGTACGAGAGATATCTGACAATACACGATGTCCATGAAGTCGTATCCATCGAAATTGTTGTCAAGAGGGTTGTGTGGCTATTGGGATCATGATAGAAACAAACAACAATGTCACAAATCTCATTCTCGATTGTTCATGACAAAACTAAATAATCGAAGTCACATAATCCCCACTATGCAAAACTAAATAACCCTGGTCACACAATCCTCACATATTTTTGTTTAGTTTTAGAGTCTTGTATAATATTAAAAATTTGTGTTTAGATCTTCATTTTTTTCCCGGTCAACCAAGTCAACCATTAGTACGAAATTCAAACCGTATTGTTGTTACGCCTCGATTTCGCAGGGGACCGATCGTCCTCGTTGAGCGCCTTGCGGAACCGGTCGTCTTCGCTTGGAGTGATGTCGTGCAAGCTTAAGTTGCGCTTGCATAAGGCCAAGGCTTTGAACAAGGACAAGTAGGCTATTCAGAGAAAGAAGCAGCGGTACAACATAGCAAAAAAGTAAAGAACACAATGGCATAAGAAAACAAGCTCTTTATTGATATTCAAAAAGTGTTACAAGCGACGCTTAGCCAAGATTACAATCGCTCAAGCTCTCTCTCTCTCTCTCTCTCTCTCTCTCTCTCGATTACAATGATACCGTTACATATATTACATCCCTTTATACAAAAGTATATAAAAATATCTCGATATGACTCAAGGCATCGACTCCAGATTTTCGGCTCCTGAGGATGAGGATATACTTCCGCTTCTTCGGACGATCCAGCACCTCCGAAATAGAATTGGTGGGGGTCAGCAATTTTACAAAAGTACTCGAAGCAACGAACAGAAGCAACACTCTCTAAAATTAACACTAAGTAAGCATGTAATAAAATATTACTTTACTAGTGATCTTGCTACTTTTACTGTAATCACCCTAAAATTTCCAGTTTGATAAAAACATTTTTTCGAATTTTTCTGCAAATTTTCAAGAATTAACGTAGGTGCTTTGGAGATTATATAATTTTTAATTACTAATAACTAATATTAAAATGTAATGAAAATATGATTTTATGGTGTAAAATAGAAAACCGGACTTAGGATAATTTTCTGGGATTTTATTGGGCCTCGAACCTATTTTTAAACACTCAAAAACTATTATTATTATTATTATTATTATTATTATTATTATTTTTTTTTTTTTTTTTTTTTCCGGCCCGGCCCAGTGGGCCGAAGCCCAGCCCAGCCCCGCTTAACGGGTCGGGCGGTCCGCCCAACCCGGAACCCGCCGCCCGACCCGACCCGGCTACCCCCATCTCCCCCACACAGACCCCCCCCCCCCCCCCGCGGTTTCCGCCGCGTTCTCCGGCCACGTCGTCGGAGAACCGCCCGGCCTCACCCCCACGTCCTCACGACCCCTCGCCTCCGCCTTCTCCGCCACGACCCGGCGCCTCCCCCGCCTCTTTCCCCCTATAAATACCTCCTCCCCCTACCGCCTCCTTCATCCTCCCCTCCCCAAACCCTAACTCCGACGACCTCGCTACCGGCCATCCCCCCCGAGCTCGCCGACCTCGCCTCCGGCCACCCCCAGCCCGCGCCGACCTCCTCCCGCAGCCGCCAGAGCCCGAGCCCCCTTCTTCCCCCTCCTCCCTCTTCTCCCAGCAGCCGGCCCCTACTCCAGGCCGCTCGCCTCCGCCTCCGGAGACCCGCTGCCGGCGCCGCCCGCATCCCGAGCCCCCGACGACGCTGTCCCCGGCCCCCTCCGCCGCCAGCGCCGCCCAGCCCACCTCCGGCCGGCCTCAGCTCCGGTGACAGACCCCGAAACCCTAGACGCAGTTGGACACAGGACTCGTGTCAGACACGAGTCGGACACGATTTATTTTCAGTTTTTCAGGCCCTATTCAGGTACCCGTAACTTTCTGCTCGTAATCCCGTTTTTAATTCCGTAAATTGCAATGCGTAGCCTGTATGACCCTCTCGATGCCCGGACAAACCGCTCGGGGCATCGCTTCCTGTGGTGATCGCACACCGTGATCCAAAAACAGGAAAAAATAACGCCCTGTTTCACCCCGGAACTGAGTACGCCCCGCCAAACGGGACGACTTGGTCGCGCGCGATCTTCACAGATATGTGCGCGTCGTTGATACGGACGTGCGAGATTTCACGAAAGTCGATTCGGGTGTGCGTGCACACCGAAATCAACGCGTATCTGCGGACATCGCCCCGTATCCGACTTTTCTGAATCACGCTGTAACTTTGTGTACACACGTCGGATTGAAACGAAACTTGCGCCATCGGACTCGTAGCGATACGCTGGTCCTGTACATACATATCATATATACATATATATACATAAATATACTTAAATATAATACCTATATACTTATATACTTTTATACATATATGTATATACATAATATACATAATATAATACATACATACATACATACATATATACATATACATATACATATACATATACATATACGTATATATACATATACAACGAGGTGAGGGGTATACCTCACTGGTGTCGTATCCGGGGGTGTCCGTCGTGCGAGGGGGTCGTCGCCGACGAGGGGGGGCGGTGCTCCGGCGGTGCACGGTGTACGACAGCAGTAGCAGCAGCTCTGGCAGCAGCTGCAGCGGCTCCGATGACTGCTGGGGCCGTGGTCGAGGGTGGCTGACGGCGGAGGGAGGGTCGTAGGAGGTCGGCGACTATGGTGGCGGTGGTCGAGGGTGGCTGAGGCGGCGGGGGTGAGTGGAGGGGAGTCGGGGGAGTCGGGGAAGGGTGGTGATGGTGTGGAGATGGTGGTGCTGGTGGTTGATGGTGTTTGTGGTTGATGGTGGTGCTGGGTGGTGGAGTTAGTGAAGGGGACGGCGGTGGCGGAGGTCGTGATGCTGAAGAGGGTGGCGGTGGAGTCGGGTCGACGGAGGTGGTGGAGTTGGGTTGGTGATGGTGATGGTGATGGTGATAACGAACGGATAAGGAGGAGGAGGCTAGCGGGGCGCGTGGAGGGGAGTCGGGGTTGAGGGTGAGGTGGTCAGGTGGGGGTGCGTGGTCGTGGCTGAGGCGGCGGGACGGTGCAGGAGGTGGTCGAGTCGAAGGGGTGGCCAGGTGAAGGAGAATGGATGTGGGAAGAAGAAGAAGTCGAGGGAGAAGGTGGCTGTGGCGGCGGGGGATGGACTGGGTTACTGTCGAAGTTGGAAGAGGGAGGTGGGGTAGCTGTGGTGAAGTCGGAGGAGGAAGGAGGAGGAGGGGTGGTTTATATAGGAGAGAAGAGGATGTGGTGATGGTGTGTGAATGCATTAAATGCATGGTAGGCTAATGCATTAAATGCATGTAAGCTAATGCATTGCATGTAGTCATAAAGAAAACGTAGGGAGGAGAATTCTCCATGGATTTCCTCCAATGGGAGGTGGACACCTCACCTCCCTTTTTGCACAAAAGTTCTTGACAATTTAAAATTTGCACAAGAGTCCTTGACAATTGAGAATTTGCACAAATAAGGAAATTTTCGTATTGGATGAGAAAAATACCTTGTTTGGTATGATGTAGTAGACTAAAAATGGTGTGTGGTGTTTAGTATGAGTCTTGAGGGTGTGAGTGCGGATTTAGGTTGGAATTGGATCTAGTTTTGGGTGAGGTTGGGTCCTTACACCAATTTAATTAAAATTAGTGTAAGTGGTGCTCTTTAATTATTTGAAAATGTATAGGGTTAAAATTGGGTGGAACACAAGCATCATGGACGTAGTAGACTTAGAATAGAATAATGTCATAATTTGGGTTGGACAACACGGGTTGATGTTGTGTCTCCAATTTCTATTGGAACGGACAAGGAATGCAAAGTTGGACTTAATTGGATTTAAACATGGACATTGTAACGAAATTAGATTTAAACATGGACATTTGTAACGAATATTGTGCGACTAAAATGAAGCACAAGATAGAGTAATTGTGAGTTACACAAGGGTCTGAATAGTAGGCTGGCATGTCTAGGAAAAGTGTATGGAATTTGTTTGCAGGTAATAACTAGTATAGTGCTCTAAATATCGAAGCAACGGTAAGGTGCACTAAGTGATATAAATATTGCACAACAAATATAAAACACTGTAATCTAATTTTAATTGGCTCTAAATTAACCCTAATCTCTCTATCTAAGCTAAGTAGACCTAAATTTGGTCGAGGGGGTTTACACAATGACTCATTTATCTGATATTATTAGCAGCTGTGACTCATGGTTGCTCTTCACTATCATGGTAGCAGTCATGACAAGGTTCAGCTTTTCACCAATAGTCATTGTCCGACCGATGCGAATGCATGAAACACTATCAGATAAACTCTAGGATGTAGACGAGATGAACCAGCAGACCATCTATCTCTTCTCTGTGCGGACTGGCCGCCATCTCTGAACAAGTTCAAGCACGATATGGTTCTCTCGAAACACAAGCGATTGTGAAACATGTTCAAGCAATCTCTTACTCTTAGACAAGCGTTTCAAGTTCTCTAGTTAAGCAGAAGTTCGTTTCAAAGACAAGCTATGTGAGTTCTCTTATTAAGCATGCAAAGTCAGGTTCTATCATTCTTCTTATGAAACTATCTTCTTAAGCAAACAAGCATTCCAAAACTCAGATTCATTGTTAAGGCATGCAAGAATCAGAGAATGAAGTTATGCCCACTCACCTTGATCAGTCATCTCCTGCTTCAACAATGAGCTCTTAAGGAAGATATCCTTTTTGAGTCAGCAAATCGATATCTCTTGTACATAGTTCTTATGAAACTATCTTTTTGAGTCAGCAAGAGATAGTCGGCACCATCTCTTGTACATAGTGCCGACTATCGTACGAGACCTATGAATCTGTTTGGACATTTCTAAATGATCCATACACCACTCGGAATCGAGTCACCCAATTAAATCATCAATCGTGTTCGCAGCGGTTAAGACAGATGCACTCCTCCCAAGAGGTTTCGGGTTCGAGCCCTGCGGGTGCCATTTGGCGGGAGGTGGTTGGGTGCAGTACAGGTGCGTGGTGCGGTCCGGTGCGGCTACGGCTGCGTGAGGCCTTCTGGCCGGATGAAGCCTTCGGACGAGGTGCCTTCGGGTTGGGTTGGTGCCTTCGGGTCGGAATGGAACCTTCGAACTTGATTGGTTGTAAGGCTTCGGACTAATTTGTAGCCTCTCAAAGGACTTGAATAAAATTTATCTTTTTTGAAAAAAATAATATACCCTACACAAAAATACACAGAGATAAGGTTAAGTAAGGGGATTGGATTATAAAACAAATTAAGCAAGTACCAACCAACCACTTATAATGTATCCCTAGTCCTTCCTTCCTGACTTGTTTTGTTTTGGCATTCCCATGCGAACCCCCGCCTCGATGCCCCCACCACCACCACCACCACCACATCGGTCTGCCATTAAAAGCGTGCATCCGCCACAGCTTCCTTCCTTCTGTGTCGATCGCAACAATTAATCCGAGCAGAGCAGAGCTGAGCTGATCCCCTACTTTTTTTAAACTAATTAATCAATATAAGAGTTGAGTGATTGCATTAATAGTTAAGTTAGTTAAGAACTCATATGAAATTGGCTCTTCCGTATTCGTATTGCACGCTTATAGATGCCTGCAGACTCGTGTCAGGCAGGGACTCCGTACCCTGTCGATCCTGGCTTCAATTGTTCGCTTGCCATTGAGATCCGCGCGAGCGAGCTAGGGATCGGCGCGGCGATCGGCTACTTTGACTGCCAGCGTCGGTCGGGAGAATAGTGGTGATATATATATATATAAAGGTGAATTTTATTCAGGTCATTGTGAGACTATAGTTCAGTCCGAAGACTTATAATCAATTCAGTCTGGAGGTCGATATAATACAATTCCGAGCCCGAAGGTCATTCCAGCGCGAAGGCTACATCTCGGCCCAAAGGCACCATAAGTCCGAAGGTCCCATCCGGCCCGAAGGACTCACGCAGCCGCAGCCACACTGCACCGCACCGCGCTTGCTCCGCACTAGCACCATACTTACACCATGTACCGCATCCGTGCACCACCCAGGTCGCACTGCACCGCACACAACACCTACACTGCTGCACCGCACCGACCTTGCTCCGCACTAGCACCATACTTGCACCATGCACCGCATCCGCGCACCACACACAGCAACTACACTGCACCCAACACCAATCCACCATTTAATTCCTCCGAAGAAAAATTAAATGGCATCCAAGAGGCTCAAACCCGCAACCTCCTGGATAGTATGCATCGGTTTTAACCGCTAGGCTACACATCACTTGCATATATATATATATATATATATATATATATATATATATATATATATATATATAACTCAAAGGCAAAACAAAAAAAAAAATTCAAAGACCTACCAACACAGTCTGAATGCTACATCCAGCCAGAAGGTTACCGCACCAACACCGCATCCGCTCACGCTCCTTGACCGCAGTGCACTTTCCTCACATAATTTTTCTACAAGAAAATTAATGTACTTCTCCCGTTGCTCGAACACACAACCACCGAAATATATATATATATATATATATATATATATATATATATATATATATATATATATATATATATATATCATGGGTATTTGATCCCACTCCGCTAGGGTTGGATGGATGGCTCTGCCACGGATCCGAATAGACCAAGAATAGACATCAATAAATAAATAAAATATATATTATAGATATTTGGATTATATATACATTCTTAGCTAAAAATATATTCATGTATAGATAATAAAGTTGTTTATCCTTACTAATTTAAATTTATAAATTTATTCTAATCTCCACCCCCTCCTCTCTTTTATTTGTGGTTACCTTATGTCTCTCATTATCTAATTATTTGTTATATCTTTAATAAAATAAATATTTAAGAATTATCTCTTTACTTTTCCAACAAAACAGAAAACATCCAAAATTATCTTCACAAAATCCTAATTACTTGTAACAAAATTATTTTATTCTTTTGAATATTCTTTTCTAACCGTTTTGATATCAAATCCAGATTATTCTATAAAATATCTTCCAATAAATAGTCCCCCTTCTTTCTCTCATGCTTTGTGTTATGCAACATTCTTGGAAGGAAAGAAAATGGAATAAAGTTTTCCATACTTCTATTGCTGACTTCGGGTTGATTCCTTTCTCTTAAATACATACATATAATTTTTCCAAAAAAAATCACGAATTGATAGTTTTTCATTCTTTTGTGCTTGCTAACCGGTTTTCACATTATAAATTGCAAAATTTTACTCACTGTATGGAGTTTTACATTATTGAATTATAGATACATGCACACATCAAATTTTGTTTTTTCGCTCCTAGGAATAAAAAGAAAACAAAGATATGTTTTATTTCTAAATAAATATTAATGCTTAGTTTTTTTTTTTTTTTTTTTTTTTTGAAATTTATGTTCATAATAGTCCTTTGATTTTGTGACTTACCTTGCAAACTGTTGAGGAAATCTAGCTTCAGCTCTCGTTCTTTTGTGCACTTTATTTGCTCTAAAAGGTTACATCAGAATCTCAATTCTTTGTTCAATTTTGGATAGGACTAAATAGAAATTGAAGAAGAGGACTGATAAAACAGATAATGTTTACATGACCCTTTAATGGAAGAAATTAATACAAATAGTCGTCCCCAAATTTTTGGGTGGGGCTATACACACTCAACCCTCTATTTAACACATCACATATTAAATTAAATAAAAAGTAAATATATATTAAAAAAATGAATATCCACATTCCAAATACCCCCACCTAATATAATTTCTAAACACACTCTAAAATTAAAACTTTCTCTCTTATATCCAATTGACATCATCTTCTTTTTTCTCTTTTTTCAAAGTTTCAAACTCACTCTAAATCCAAAAAAAACTAGAAATTCTACATTATTTTGTGAAGAAAAAAAACATCATGGAGCATTAAAAAATACTTGGAAGGAACAATGTAAGTTCTATCATTACGTTTTTTTTTAAGTAATGTATGAAAAGTTTTGTGTGCTAAAAAAAAAATTCGCGATAAACACGACCAATACAAGTAGAACATAGCATTGTTCGTTCGATCTGAATTGGCCGAACATTAGAGTGAAGGTTCGACTTACGTGGGCCGAACGGTACATATAGTGTTCGACCTGTACTGGTCGAACTGTTGATATGGATTTCGATCATGTCTAGTCAACAGTGTATTTTTTCCATTCCCATCATCTTTTCCTCGTCCTGACCCTCTTCTCCTCCTTCTTGTTCTTCTTCATGTTCGTCCTCAACTTGCTCGTTCAAATCTTGCTAGAAAATTTGATCCTCAAATTGTTCATTCATTTGAATTGGAGCATCTGTTATTGCTTGTGAACGAATCATACCTTCAGCTCCCAACTCTTCAGCCCGACGCCTCCTATTAGAAGCTATAGGTCTCCTCCTAAATGTCACTCCTGTAAGATTTATTCAAAATATCAACACTTTAAAAATTAACGAGGGGAGACGATAAAAATATATTAAAGAAACTAAACTAATGTGCAACAAAAAATGCAATGAACAGATCAATCATTGTTCGACCAGAAGTGGTCGAACTTAAGTCTTCTATTCGACCAGGTGTAGTCGAACAGAGAAAATACTGTTTGACCAAAGGGGGCCGAACAGTTTCAATGTTGTTCGAACAAGGTTGGTCGAACATTTTCGTTCGACCGTCGTGGGTCGAACAATGCGCTATGTGTTCGATCCTAGTTGCACGAACCTGTCCGCGAATACAGCCAATTTTCTCTAATTTAAATTCGTTTGAACAACAATTTATGGTGTTCGAATCACAGACAATGGTTCACAACCAAAATAAAGGATCGTTTCAACTAATTTTGGTGTTCGATTTCAACAAAAAAAGTAAGAACATTATTAAAATCACTCACCCCATCGATTTTGTACGTGTTGCCTCTCCATTGTGGGGGTGAATCCTTCTTTTGAATTTGTTGTTTGGTGGCCGAACAATCCGAGAACTATACGTCAAAAGTATGTCGAACAATAATAGAATACTAGGATTTGTAGAGAGGGGACCGAATGGGTTGTGTAGAGGGAGGATCGGGTGTGGTGTGCTTAGGATTTTAATAGTTTAGGATTTTGTTCTTATGTTATAATTGAAAAGGATAAAATGGTACTGTAGTGGAGTGTGTTTAGAATTTTAATAATTTTAAATTGTTTAAATTTGAATGTATTTAATATTTGGGATGTGTTAAGTAGAGAATATGAAGTGTATAGACCATTCCCAAACTTTTTGTATAATAACTTGGTCAAGTACTCTTAACAAAATCAACTTATGAATTAAGTATTTTCTTGAATGCTGATGAATCAACATCAATGTCTGACGATATTTGAAAACAGCAACATTATTTGTATGCAACAAAAATATGCATTTATGTATCTTCAAGCTTCACTTCCGCCTTCTTGCGTTACATATCTTTAGAGAACAGTTCACAATTGTTAGGGAATTTAGAAAGAATAACTCCTATCATAAATTTGTCAACTAGAGACCTAACCTCTTCTTCTAGTTTCTGTTAAAGCTTCATGAGTTCCTTCACCTGGAACAATATCGTCTTTTTTTTTTTTTTCAAATTCTATAGTCATGAATTTGTTGACCAGATACACCTTGAATTTTTATCGTCATTGTACTATATTTTAAGAGACTCTCAGGTGTCTCTAGCCTTCTCTTTTTTGTTGTAGGATTCGACAATCCTCCAAATAATAGAGGATTAACAGCTTGTAGAGATTGTTACCCTGTTTCATTACTGTAGAGAAGTAATCACATTATCGATAACTTACACGTTGTCCCTCTGTAGAGTCACGGATTCTGGTTCAGACAAAACGTATTCCACGTTAACGAGTTAAAAATTTAAACTAATATATTTGTTCTAGTTGTTATACTGCTCGCCATCAAAGTTTCCAGTCTTGTAAAAGCTACTTTCTAGAAGACTTGTATGAGTGTCCATTCTTGGATCTTAATAAGATTCTTGCATTCTTCTAAAGTCTCATTATTCTCGCTATGAGATTGTTGAAGATTTTCGGAAAAAAAATCATACAATTCAATGAAGACTAAACTCGTGAATGCAAGTCAAGCTCGTTAGAAAAAATTACCAGCAGTAACTCCCTATAAAAATGATAGTTACAAAACTGAACAACTCCAGCTGCAGCAAAACAATTGTGCTGAGACAAAGCAAAAGAGAACCGTAACACTGAAGGTCCGCAGAACCGCAACCCATATAGCTCGCGGAACCGCGGTGCCTTGGAATCTCGTTACTACGTCCAGCAAAATCTCACCCTTCATAGCGTAAGTGCGAAGTGCAAATTGAGCCATCAAAATGTCACTTTGAGTGTGATGACGCACTTTGTCCTTCACCCACGTCCGAGCTCGAGTCCGAACTAGACCTCCAAAACGATTTCTCTATGAAATAGATGGCAAAACAAATATTTATCGTGGAATTTGAACAAATCTCCTCGTCACAATAACCACTTAAGCTAACACAGCTTGTGTGTACAAGGTAATAAATGATAGCATAAATAAGTTGTAAGTAACAACTCATGGGATTATTGATGTGTTCAGGTGAAGGTGAAGGTGAAGGGAGGGAGATCAAAATGGACACATCATCGAGAGTTGAATAGCACCCACCCCATGGGATTAGTTTACGTACTGAGGTGGGTGTACTTATCAAGGAGGAGTGTTTTTTCACTATATGCTGCTCTGAGCTTTGAAACTAAAGCGCAGGCAGGCGTGTCGCTCTGCGTCTGCTCGGTCTTCAAAGAAGGTTAGGATAATAATTCTGAGAACTTTTGGGTCATGTGGGTGGGATCGGTCTTCAAAGAAGGTTAGGAGGGTTCGAAACTTTACGGTCAGGTCAGGTCAGGTCAGGTCAGGTCATGTGGGAACGAAGATTGAATGCTCGAGTGTTGGTTGGCACAAATGCATGCATTGGGGGTCATGTTAACCGAAATCCCGAGCATATATTGACTGCTTTTTATATGATCCATCTTTCTAGTAATCCAAGAGAAGCACAATCTTACTTGGTGGCCAGGCCAGCTGTAATCAGAACGACCGTCATCATTATGCCCAACTCTAATGGGTTTCCATCTATTAGGTAATTTTATTTTATTTTATTTTTTTTATTATTTTTTTTTTTTTAAATATCTCTCAACCATACTTTCTCTTTTCATTTCTATTCTACTTGACATATGTACAAATTATCATAGAAATTTTATAAAGAAAAAAATCTTTCACTTTAATCTTTGACCATATCTTTGAATTTGAATATATATTGAGTTTTCATATATTTTTAATGTATATATTGTAAGTCTATACATAATGTTGAATTTCTATATATGGACGCATGGCATATTATATAAAGGGGTTGAAAGGTTCTCCTAGAAATATCTCAAGAATGTTCAATTTAAATTGTTGAATAAGTTCAACACAAAAGTTTTAAAAGAGTTTTTTTCTTCTTTATCTTTATGGTAGAGAGTACTTGAGAGCGAGAAGAGAATTTTTGAGAGAGCAATTGTAATTTTTTTTTCTTCTTTATAGTGAAACTGAATCATTCTCGTCCGTGGAAGTAGACATCTTGACCGAACCACGTAAATTGATGTACATAAATTGGTGGCCAGCTGTAATCAGAACAACCGTGATCATTAGACCGGCAAGTAGTCGGGTCCTAGATTTGAATCGTTTAGATAGCCAGACTGTTAGAATGATGCTAATGTATGTATCCCTAGCTAGCAGTTCGACATGGAATTCTCGACTGCACCTTTGTATCGTATGAGTTCACTAGAGAGAGAGAAAAAAATTGTTGCAGAGGGACACACATCTAACCAAACAGTCATATGATAACAAGAGAATCAATTTCAGCCCCACCGCGTGCTTCAACTTATCTCACATTATTGTCTATCTTGTCGATAGGATCAACCATGGGTTAGGTATCTTAAGGAATTACAGTAAATAACTTGATCTGCTTCAAAATATATATAGCTATTCATCCAATTCAGAACAAAGGTCCTGCAGTACTGATTTAAAAATAAACATACAGATGAGCTTGGTAAAAATGTGAGGTGTGGATTAATCTGCCTACTGCTTTTGATGCTTAACAGTAAGTAACATATTTGGAATGTCTTCATAGTGCAACTAGAAGTTGTCTGCTTTGAGACTCTTGAGTAGGTTTATGTCTTCGAACCCGACTGTTGTTCCAAAATATATTTAAACTTACAGCAAGGGATAGCTTCAGTATATGAATATCCACAGGTTAGGTAGTTCGGAATCACAACACAGCTGTTCACTGTTTTCAAATGTCTGCTAGGCTTCCCATTGGTGCCCGCGAGCTCAACTATATTGTTTTCATACGACTTCTGCCAGAAGTTGATTGGCTTCACTTATGTCTTTTCCTCCATTGTCCAATAATTAAGGTTAAGTTCAGAGTCTGCCTTCTGCAGATCATTTGGTATTTTTTGTTTAATTCAGAGAAGCCTTCGCCATAGTGGCCTTTAGAAGACCAAACCAATTGTTGACATCATTCATCTATCACAGCTACATCTATTGGTGACAAGTCCTTTTGCAACTCTGGACACTGAGCCAATCCAACTACAGCAACCAGTACCAACCTTATGATTCGCATAATCCTTCTGTAGTTATAGACGTGTATACCAACTATACTAAACCTCTACACTTCACATAATTATTCCATAGTTACAGACATGTATATCTATCAAACCTCTACACATTACATAATCATTCCATAGTTACAGACGTATATTACAGCTGAAGCACTACTCTAGTTATGATGTCTACCCAATGATACTCCAAGCATGGTTTGAACTGGCCGCATTAGCAGCTTGTGAGCATATTATACTAAAGCAAGAACTGCAGATCTGCAGGCTCATTCAGAATATACATGCAGATTTATAGCACTCTGTTTACAAAGCTGATATCAGTATTGGAAGCAAAACTTGGCCATAATTTGCAAATCCAAAATGCCAAAAGAACCCTCTTTATGTGATAGATGTCCAATTAGAGAATCAACACATGGAATGAGAAACAATTTGATTTCCATATAGCAGAACAATTCACCTGTTTCTCAAATCCCATGCATCCAGCAACAGAGAAGTTTCCAAATACCTATAAAAGGACTGAGCAAAATAAGAAATGCAACTACTAAGAAGATTCGAAGACCTTAATAGATTTCTGATTTCCAAGTCCTAGTGGCTAGACGAAACTACATTGTATATGAAATTTACTACACAATATTTGCTGATTAGCAAATGAGAATTTATCCAACTTCTGCAAGGAGGAACAGACTTGATGCTTCATCACCTCCTATGCTTCATCTATCTGATCCTGCAAAATGATCAGAGCATATTAAGTTCTAAAAGTGTAGAGTTGAAGACAGAGCTATCCTTGGGTGAGCATATTCATAGCAAACAGAGCTTGTAAATGTGCTTGTACCTGTGCATCAGAAGTCCAGAGAGTAAGATTGTCTCGCAACAGTTGCATGATGAGAGTACTATCCTTGTAAGACTCCTCACCCAGACTGTCCAGCTCTGCAATAGCCTCTTCAAATGCCTGAATTCGTTTCAGTATTAACAGAGATCATGATCAGCATTCAGTAACTAATACTTGCAAAGGAACATACAAGAAATATTGGTTCTTATACTTCATTATATATAATCTTTCTGATGTGGAAAAAAAAAACCATTTATATCATGAATAATTGAATAAAAACAAGCTCAAATTCCGATGGAATTCACCACTGAAAACGAACAGTCTCACACAGTCAATCAACTTTAAAACACAACAATAAAGCTCTGTACTTCAAAATTTTAAGAATGACAACATGTCAATTCATTTGAGTCTCATTTGGGGGGTGGGGGAGGGGATGGAGATAGATTGGGGGGAGGGAGGACATGTTAGCAAGTGCCATAAGTTTTACCAGCCATAATCAACATTCATATAAATGTTCTAATACCGAGTGAAACTGATATCGGAACCACAAAACAGCCGTTTCTAACCACCCGAAGACCTTAAAAAACTCTTTTTTAAAGCAGGAATAGGACTGTGGTTTAAAAATGGTTGGTTGCATGATGTATCAAGAATTATGGTTCTCAAGTTTGTTTGTCTGCTATGCCTAGTATGGCTAATTTGATTTGACACC
>JAYESA010001128.1:20000-25000 GCA_036927795.1 Iris macrosiphon | reverse complement strand
TAGTGACTCAATATCGTACCATGCGGGAGTCCCTGAATCATGCACTGTCCCTAGAGTCGCAGTATCCTCCAGTTAGCACCGGCGCTGTGCAAAATCACAATCACAAGCGCCCTGCCAACACAGGAGGAAACAACGCGCATAAGCGCCACAATAATAACGGCGGCTCCCAAGACTCGAATCAGGGAAAGAAGCAAGGACAAAAGTGTGCTTACTGCCACAAGCCAGGACACCACATCAGCGAATGTCGTGCGAGCAAGGGAGGATGTTTCAAGTGTGGCAAGGTGGGCCACATTGCTCGTAATTGTCCAATCCGTTCCAACGATCCATCTTCACACCGTCCGCAGCAGAATAATGACTCAGCTCAGGGTCAGGGGCAAACTCAACGAGCAAACCAGGCACCGCAAAACGCTCAGGGCCGAGTCTATGCCTTGACTCGGGACGAGGCACTCGCATCGAACACGACGGTGTCAGGTATATTACTTTTTAATAATGTACCTGCTCGAGTATTGTTTGATTCTGGTGCAACACATAGCTTCATTTCGGCAGATTTTGCCGTCGAACACACATTCCCTATGACACCGCTAGGCTTAAACCTAAGTGTTAGCACTCCTTCGGGAGTAGAATTATCGGCTCGCTTAGTCTGTCGTGAAGGTAACATTTGCATCGGGGGACGGAGATTGTCACTAGATGCGATAGTTCTAGACATAAGGGACTACGATCTTATTCTGGGGATGGATTGGCTCGGCGCTTGTTCAGCTACAATCGACTGTGCGAAAAAGGAAGTAGTGTTTCGTTTGCCCGGCGAGACCGAGTTTTGCTTCACGTGCAGTCCTGAGTCGAAAGCGTCGAATGCCTGTATGGTGATCTCAGCAATGTCTGCTCGACGGATGATTCACTCCGGCTGCGAAGGGTACTTAGCGTCCGTTCGAGACACTCGGCAAGATTGCGCAAACGTTGAGTCTATCCCCGTTGTGGCGGATTTTTCTGATGTGTTCCCCGACGAGTTGCCAGGCATGCCGCCCGATCGAGAGACAGAGTTTACTATAGACACGTTCCCAGAAACTCGACCAATTTCCAAGGCACCGTATCGAATGGCCCCGGCAGAATTGAAAGAGCTTAAAGTACAGTTGCAAGACTTGCTAGATCGAGGATACATTCGGCCTAGTGTATCTCCGTGGGGTGCCCCAGTACTATTCGTGAAGAAAAAGGATGGCTCGTTGCGGCTCTGCATCGACTATCGAGAACTGAATAAAGCAACCATTCGTAACCAGTATCCTCTTCCAAGAATAGATGATCTTTTCGATCAGTTGCAAGCTGCCACAGTATTCTCTAAAATCGACCTCCGTTCAGGCTATCACCAACTAAAGATCAAGCCAGAAGATGTGCCAAAGTCAGCTTTTCGAACTCGCTATGGCCATTATGAGTTCCTGGTGATGCCGTTCGGACTAACCAATGCCCCCGCTGCCTTTATGAGTTTGATGAACCTTGTGTTCCGGCCCTACCTCGATAAGTTTGTAGTAGTATTCATCGATGATATCTTGGTGTATTCGAAGAGTGAGGAAGAACATTCAGAGCACTTGCGGACCGTGCTACAAACTCTTCGGGACAACCAGCTATATGCTAAGCTCAGTAAGTGTGAATTCTGGCTAAGTAGTGTATCTTTCCTCGGGCACATCATTTCTGCGGGAGGCATCTCAGTCGATCCGAAGAAGGTGGAGGCCATTGTCGAGTGGAAGCGACCTGCATCCGTTAGCGAGATTCGAAGCTTCCTCGGGCTAGCGGGCTACTACAGACGGTTCGTGAAGGATTTTTCCAAACTTGCATTACCTCTGACTCGCCTCACACAAAAGGGAGTCGCGTTTGAGTGGTCCGCCGACTGCGAAGCTTCGTTTAAAGAGTTAAAGCATCGCCTCACCTCTGCCCCGTTACTTGCATTACCAGACGAGATCTCGGGATTCCAAATATTTAGCGACGCGTCCGGACAAGGCTTGGGGTGTGTACTTATGCAACGAGATCGAGTGATCGCCTATGCCTCCAGGCAACTAAAGAAGCACGAGAAAAATTATCCTACACACGACCTGGAATTGGCGGCAATTGTCTTTGGCCTGAAATTGTGGCGACACTACCTTTATGGAGTGCCTTGCCGAATTTATACTGATCACAAAAGCTTAAAGTACTTATTCACTCAAACGGACCTCAACCTTCGTCAGCGCCGTTGGCTAGAATTGATAAAAGATTACGACTTGACGATAGACTACACGCCTGGAAAAGGGAACGTTGTAGCGGATGCTCTGAGTCGGATCTTCGTTGGGTCTCTGTCAGTCGATCGCAGGTTACGAAGGGACTTAGAAGAGATGGGCATCGAACTCCGAATCCGATATCGTGGCGCGCGGGTCGCTCAAATGCGATTCGTACCCAACCTAATAGAGCGGGTCACATCTACTCAGAAAGACGACCCTTTCCTAAGGAAGATGCACGAGCAGATTCTAGCGGGGAAGGCGAAGGACTTCGCAGTGGATGAAAATGGAGCGTTGCGGGTGAATGGAAGGCTATGCGTCTCCGATGATTCAGAACTCAGAAAGGAGATCCTTGCGGAAGCTCATTACGCGGCCTATATGATCCATCCCGGGAGCACGAAGATGTATAAGAACCTCCGAACGACCTTCTGGTGGCACGGCATGAAGAAAGATGTCGCACTCTTTGTGTCCCAATGCATAACTTGTCAAAGGGTGAAAGCAGAGCATCAGAGGCCGGGCGGGGAGATGCAAAATCTTGCTATCCCGGAATGGAAGTGGGAGCACATCTGCATGGATTTTATTGTTGGCCTGCCAAGGACGCAACGGGGGAACGACGCGATCTGGGTTATCGTCGACCGGTTAACCAAGTCTGCACACTTCCTTGCCATCAAAAGTACTTGGAGCGCCGATCGCCTTGCCCAGACCTACCTTGACGAGATAGTCCGGCTGCATGGAGTGCCAGTTTCTATAGTATCAGATCGGGACGGGCGATTCATCTCGCGTTTCTGGGAGAGCCTTCAGCTGGCGATGGGGACCAAGTTGAAGTTTAGCTCAGCCTATCATCCACAAACCGATGGTCAGACGGAGCGAGTGAATCAGATACTAGAAGACATGTTGCGCCTCTGCGTGATCGATTCGAAGTCAAGTTGGGACGTCTACCTGCCGCTGGCGGAATTTGCATATAACAATAGCTATCAGTCCAGCATCGAGATGGCTCCGTACGAGGCTTTGTATGGGCGGAAGTGTAGGTCACCAATCTGCTGGGACGAAGTCGGAGAGCGGCAAATCCTCGGGCCGGAACTGGTTGAACAGACCGTCCAAAAGGTTCGGGTGATTCGTGAACGGTTAAAGACAGCACAAAGCCGACAAAAGAGTTATGCCGATGCTCGACGTCGCCCCCTTGAATTCTTTGAAGGGGACCATGTGTTCTTGAAAGTCTCGCCTATGCGCGGAGTTATGCGATTCGGAGTAAAAGGAAAGTTAAGTCCAAGATATGTTGGACCGTTTGAAATTCTCAAGCGGGTTACTCCGGTCGCTTACCAAGTTGCTTTGCCGCCTGCCCTATCAGATGTACACAATATTTTTCACGTTTCGCAGCTGAGAAAGTTTGTACATGACCCGAACCACATAGTCGACTTGGGTCAGTTGAATCTGCAAGCGGACTTGTCGTACGCCGCAGAGCCTGTCCAAGTTTTGGATCGCAAAGAGAAGCAGTTGCGGAACCGAACTGTCTCGCTAGTGCGCGTCTTGTGGCGGAACCACTCGGTCGAGGAGTCGACCTGGGAACTTGAAGCTGATATGAGGGAAAGGTTCCCCTCATTATTCCTTAGTGGTAGGTTATATTCCTAAGTTTCGGGACGAAACTTTCTTTTGGATGGTTATGATGTAATGCCCCGTTCCCCCTATTCGGGGAGCGCGGCCAAGGAATACTTACGACCGTCCGAACGGGACAGATTGAATTAAGATCCTTTCCTCGTTATGGATTGGTTTCTTCGGAATCAGGTCCCATATACGACGGACTGTGCCTCGAGGATGGACTCGGCGGCAGAGTCGAGAGGGGCCTTTCCGTTGCGTTGGTTTCTTGTCCGTTTTCGTGCCGCTTGGATGCTTTCTTGTTGGTTTTATGACTTGCGTTTTCTTGAACGGTTTCAATGGATTTCATTGCTTTCGTTCTTAGGATTTCGCATTTCGTATCGAGCCTTGGAGACCGAAGTAGGAGGTATTGATCATCCGTTGGTGCGTGCAGGTGATCGTGTAGACGACGCGCGAGCGGAGTCTTAGGGACCTCTCCTTCTTCTTCCTATTCAACAAAACTTGTGAGTGGCTCTATTTCGATAAGCACCTTCTTTCCAAGAGCTCCGTTCATACTAAAACTGACTCAGTTGGGCATTCAATCAAACGATACCAATTAAGTAACAAGTTGGATAACAAGATAAAGATAGGAAGTAGGCTTGGAACACCCATTGCTTGTCATACAAACCTTGCATAAATTTATTGATGCATGCATGTTCGTTGGGTGTTTAATGAGTTGGTATCTATTGATAGTTCAAAGTGTTCTTCTATAAACTGCTGCATGTTATTTCATATAACTGTTGGTTGATTTGATAGTACAGTAAAGCAGTTTCATACATGATGTTCTTAAACATTGGCTAGTAAGTAAATCTATGAGGTAGAGTCATAGATATGGTCATGGGAATTCTTGTGCACAAGGGATCCAGGTTCCTGCGAGCGGTGCCGGGGCACCGGGCCGTCTCGACCCGGGCGGAATCTACTTTCTTAGTCCTGGGAGCGGGGAATTGTAGCGGGGCTAGCTACCCGCGCTGCAAGCGTCGCCGCCAGCCCAGACTAAACCCATGATGGCTCCTAAACATCAAGAGAAAGATGTTGTGTATATTTAAACTGTGCAGACTAACTATGTCTTCGTGGCAGGGAAGGCTATGGTAAGTTGTACAGGTGGTTCAGACGGGACAGGTAAAGTCACCG
>JAYESA010001127.1:26940-61701 GCA_036927795.1 Iris macrosiphon | reverse complement strand
CAAAATAAGGTATATGAGTGGCCTGGATCAGTGGAAACGAGTGTATAAATGCGATTCTAACCGAAATTGGGTATCACATGCTCATAGATGGGTGATTTTGAGTATAAGTGGGTGATTCTAGCCGAAATATAATGTAGAATAATCATACAACAATGAAAACAATTATAGACGGGTGATTCCAACTGAAATATAGTATAAAAATTTGTAGAATGGTAAAACCGAGTATACATGGGCAATACTTACCGAGATATGGTATAAACAGGTTTATAATAGTGAAAACTAGTATAGATGGGCGATACTAACCGAGATATGGTATAAAACAGGCTTAGAATGGTGAAAACGGGTATAGATGGGTAATCCTAATCGAAATATGATTTAGAATGGACGTAAATTGGTAAAACCGAGTATAGGTGCATAATTTTAAATGAAATAAGGTATAAAGGTTGCCTAGATCAGTGAAAACGAGTATATAGATACGATTCTAAATAAAATAAGGTATAAACTGCTCGTATACTAGTGAAACGAGTATATATGATTGATTATAACCGAAATATGGTGTAGAATGAGAATACAATGATGAAAATGAGTATAGATGGGTGATTCTATCCGAAATATGGTATAAACCGTGCTTAGAATGTTAAAAACGAGTATAGATGGGTGATTCTAACAAAATAGGGTATAAAACAGGCTTAGAATGGTGAAAAGGAGCATAGATGGGTGACTCTAATCTAATTATGGTCTAGAATGGGCGTAGATGGTAACCGAACATAGATACGTGACTCTAACCAAAATAAGTAAAAAAAAGTGGCATAGATTTGTGGAAACGAGTATAGAAATGTGATTCTAACCGAAATAAGATTTCAAATACACGTAAAATAGTAAAAACGAGTACGAACGGGTGATTCTAACCGAAATAAGGTATAAAACAGCCGTAGACCAGTGAAAACGAGCATAAGTGAGTTATTCTAACCGAAATATGGTTTAGAATGAGCGTAAAATGTGAAAACGAGTACAGATGGGTAATTCTAATCGAAATATATTATAAAATAGGCACAGAAGGGTAAAAACGAGTGTAGATGTGTGATTCTAACAGAAAAATGGGCATAAAACATGCTTAGAATGGTAAAAACGAGTATAGATAGTTGATTCTAATTAAAATATGTTTTAGAATGGACGTACATTGGTGAAACCGAGTATAAATGCATAAAGCTAACAAAAATAACGTATAAAAGTGGCATAGATTAGTGAAACGAGTATACAAATGCGATTCTAATCGAAAAAAGATTACAAATGCTCGTAGGCTGGTGAAAGCAGGTATAAATGAATGATTCTGACCCAAATATGGTTTAGAATGAGCGTGCAATGATGAAAATGAGTATAGATGGGTGATTGTAACCTAAATATGGTATAAAACGATCGTAGACTAGTAAAAACGAGTATAAATGAGTTATTCAAAGCGAAACACGGTGTAGAATTGGCATACAATGATGCATACGAGTTTAGATGGGTAATTCTAACTGAAATATGGTTTAGTATGAGCTTACAATGATGAAAACGAGTATAGAAGGGTGATAAAAATCGAAATATGGCATAAAATATGCTTGGACGATGAAATTGAGTACAGAGGGTGATTCTAATCTCAACAAGGTTTATAATGGATGTAGATTGGTGAAACCGAGCATAGATGGCTAATTCTAACCAGAATATGTTGTAAAAGTGGCCTAGACTAGCGAAAACGAGTATATAAATATGGTTCTAACCGAAATAAGTTATCAAATGCCCGTAGACTGGTGAAAATGAGTATAAATAAATGATTCTAACTGAAAATGGTTTAGAATGAGCGTACAAAGATGAAAACGAGTGTAGATAGGTGTCCCTTTCTCCAAAATATGGTAAAATTGACCGTAGACTGGTAAACAACGAGTATAGATGGATGATTCTAACCAAAATTTGGTACAACAATGCCGTAGACTCTTGAAAATGAGTGTAAATGAGTTATTCTAACCGAAATACGTTGTAGAATGAGCATAAAAGATGAAAACGAGCATAGATGGATGATTCTAACTGAAATATTGTTTAGAATGAGTGTACAATGACGAAAACAAGAATATATGCGTGATTGAAATTGAAATATGGTTTAGAATGAGCGTACATTGATGAAAATGAGTATAGGTGGATGATTCTAACCGAAATATTGTATAAAATAGGCTTAGACTAAGAAAACCAAGTATTGATGGGTGGTTTTAATCAAAATAAGGTATAGTGGCCTGGATCAGTGGAAACGAGTGTCTAAATGCGATTCTAACCAAAATTGGGTATCACATGCTCGTAGATGGGTGATTTTGAGTATAAGTGGGTGATTCTAGCCGAAATATAATGTAGAATAATCATACAACAATGAAAACAAGTATAGACGGATGATTCCAACTGAAATATAGCATAAAAATTTGTAGAATGGTAAAACCGAGTATAGATGGGCGATACTAACCGAGATATGGTATAAACAGGCTTATAATGGTGAAAACTAGTATAGATGGGCGATACTAACCGAAATATGGTATAAAACAGGCTTAGAATGGTAAAAACGGGTATAGATGGGTAATTCTAATCGAAATATGATTTAGAATGGGCATAAATTGGTGAAACCGAGTATAGGTGCATAATTTTAAATGAAATAAGTTATAAAGGTTGCCTAGATCAGTGAAAACGAGTATATAGATACGATTCTAAATAAAATAAGGTATAAATAGCTCGTATTTAGTGAAAACGAGTATATATGATTGATTATAATCAAAATATGGTGTAGAATGAGAATACAATGATGAAAATGAGTATAGATGGGTGATTCTAACCAAAATATGGTATAAACCGTGCTTAGAATAGTAAAAAATGAGTATAGATGGGTAATTCTAACGAAATAGGGTATAAAACAGGCTTAGAATGGTAAAAAGGGGCATAGATGGGTGACTCTAATCTAATTATGGTCTAGAGTGGGCGTAGTTGGTAACCGAACATAGATACGTGACTCTAACCGAAATAAGTAAAAAAAGTGGCATAGATTTGTGGAAACGAGTATAGAAATATGATTCTAACCGAAATAAGATTTCAAATATACGTAAAATAGTGGAAACGAGTACGAACGGGTGATTCTAACCGAAATAAGGTATAAAACGGCCGTTAGACCAGTGAAAACGAGCACAAGTGAGTTATTCTAACCGAAATATGGTTTAGAATGAGCGTAGAATGGTGAAAACGAGTACAGACGGGTAATTCTAACCGAAATATATTATAAAACAGGCACAGAAGGGTAAAAACGAGTATAGATGTGTGATTCTAACAGAAATATGGCATAAACCATGCTTAGAATGGCAAAAACGAGTATAGATAGGTGATTCTAATTAAAACAAGCTTTACGTACATTGGTGAAACCGAGTATAAATGCATAAAGCTAACAAAAATAACGTATAAAAGTGGCATAGATTAGTGAAACGAGTATACAAATGCGATTCTAATCGAAAACAGATTACAAATGCTCGTAGGATGGTGAAAGAAAGTATGAATGAATGATTCTGACCCAAATATAGTTTTGAATGAGCGTGCAATGATGAAAACGAGTATAGATGGGTGATTCTAACCTAAATATGATATAAAGAGATCGTAGACTAGTGAAAATGTATATAAATAAGTTATTCTAAGCGAAACACGGTGTAGAATTGGCATACAATGATGCAGACGAGTTTAGATGGTGATCCTAACTGAAATATGGTTTAGTATGAGCATACAATGATGAAAACGAGTATAGAAGGGTGATGAAAACCGAAATATGGCATAAAACAGGCTTGGATGATGAAATTGAGTACAGATGGGTGATTCTAATCTCAACAAGGTTTAAATGGATGTAGATTGGTGAAACCGAGCATAGATGGCTAATTCTAACCAGAATATATTGTAAAATTGGCCTAGACTAGCGAAAACGAATATATAAATATGGTTCTAACCGAAATAAGTTATCAAATGCCCGTAGACTGGTGAAAACGAGTATAAATAAATGATTCTAACTGAAAATGGTTTAGAATGAGCGTACAAGGATGAAAACGAGTGTAGATAGGTAACCCTTTCTCTGAAATATGGTAAAATCGGCCGTAGACTGGTAAACAACGAGTATAAATGGATGATTCTAACCAAAATTTGGTATAACAACGCCGTAGACTCTTGAAAATGAGTGTAAATGAGTTATTCTGACCGAAATACATTGTAGAATGAGCATAGAAGATGAAAACGAGCATAGATTGACGATTCTAACTAAAATATTGTTTAGAATGAGTGTACAATGACGAAAACAAGAATATATGCGTGATTGAAACCAAAATATGGTTTAGAATGAGCGTACATTGATGAAAACGAGTATAGATGGATGATTCTAACCGAAATATTATATAAAATAGGCTTAGATTAAGAAAACCAAGTACTGATGGGTGGTTTTAATCAAAATAAGGTATATGAATGGCCTGGATCAGTGGAAACGAGTGTATAAATACGATTCTAACCGAAATTGGGTATCACATGCTCGTAGATGGGTGATTTTGAGTATAAGTGGGTGATTCTAGCCGAAATATAATGTAGAATAATCATACAACGATGAAAACAAGTATAGACAGGTGATTCCAACTGAAATATAGTATAAAAATTTATAGAATGGTAAAACCGAGAATATATGGGCGATACTAACCGAGATATGGTATAAACAGGCTTATAATGGTGAAAACTAGTATAGATGGGCGATACTAACCGAGATATGGTATAAAAGAGGCTTAGAATGGTGAAAACGGGTATTGATGGGTAATTCTAATCGAAATATGATTTAGAATGGACGTAAATTGGTGAAACCGAGTATAGGTGCATAATTTTAAATAAAATAAGGTATAAAGGTTGCCTAGATCAGTGAAAACGAGTATATAAATATGATTCTAACTAAAATAAGGTATAAACAGCTCGTATACTAGTGAAAACGAGTATATATGATTGATTCTAACCGAAATATGGTGTAGAATGAGAATACAATGATAAAAATGAGTATAGATGGGTGATTCTAACCGAAATATGGTATAAATCGTGCTTAGAATGGTAAAAAACGAGTATAGATGGGTGATTCTAACGAAATATGGTATAAAACAGGCTTAGAACGGTGAAAAGGAGCATAGATGGGTGACTCTAATCTAATTATGGTCTAGAGTGGGCGTAGTTGGTAACCAAACATAGATACGTGACTCTAACCGAAATAAATAAAAAAAGTGGCATAGATTTGTGGAAACGAGTATAGAAATGTGATTCTAACCGAAATAAGATTTCAAATACACGTAAAATAGTGGAAACGAGTACGAACGGGTGATTCTAACCAAAATAAGGTATAAAACGGCCGTAGACCAGTGAAAACGAGCATAAGTGAGTTATTCTAACCGAAATATGGTTTAGAATGAGCGTAGAATGGTGAAAACGAGTACAGACGGGTAATTCTAACCGAATATATTATAAAACAGGCACAGAAGGGTAAAAACGAGTATATATGTGTGATTCTTACAGACGAGTATAGATAGGTGATTCTAATTAAAACAAGCTTTACGTACATTGGTGAAACCGAGTATAAATGCGTAAAGCTAACAAAAATAACGTATAAAAGTGGCATAGATTAGTGAAACGAGTATACAAATGCGATTCTAATCAAAAACAGATTGCAAATGCTCGTAGGCTGGTGAAAGAAAGTATGAATGAATGATTCTGACCCAAATATGGTTTATAATGAGCGTGCAATACTGAAAACGAGTATAGATGGGTGATTCTAACCTAAATATGGTATAAAACGATCGTAGACTAGTGAAAACGAGTATAAATAAGTTATTCTAAGCGAAACACGGTGTAGAATTGACATACAATGATGCAGACGAGTTTAGATGGGTGATCCTAACTGAAATATGGTTTAGTATGAGCATACAATGATGAAAACGAGTATAGAAGGGTGATAAAAACCGAAATATGGCATAAAACAGGCTTGGATGATGAATTGAGTACAGATGGGTGATTCTAATCTCAACAAGGTTTAAATGGATGTAGATTGGTGAAACCGAGCATAGATGGCTAATTCTAACCAGAATATGTTGTAAAATTGGCCTAGACTAGCGAAAACGAATATATAAATATGGTTCTAACCGAAATAAGTTATCAAATGCCCGTAGACTGGTGAAAACGAGTATAAATAAATGATTCTAACTGAAAATGGTTTAGAATGAGCGTACAAGGATGAAAACGAGTGTAGATAGGTAACCCTTTCTCCGAAATATGGTAAAATCGGCCGTAGACTGGTAAACAACGAGTATAAATGGATGATTCTAACCAAAATTTGGTATAACAACGCCGTAGACTCTTGAAAATGAGTGTAAATGAGTTATTCTGACCGAAATACGTTGTAGAATGAGCATAGAAGATGAAAACGAGCATAGATTGACGATTCTAACTGAAATATTGTTTAGAATGAGTGTACAATGACGAAAACAAGAATATATGCGTGATTGAAACCGAAATATGGTTTAGAATGAGCGTACATTGGAGAAAACGAGTATAGATGGATGATTCTAACCGAAATATTATATAAAATAGGCTTAGACTAAGAAAACCAAGTATTGATGGGTGGTTTTAATCAAAATAAGGTATATGAATGGCCTAGATCAGTGAAACGAGTGTATAAATGCGATTCTAACCGAAATTGGGTATCACATGCTCGTAGATGGGTGATTTTGAGTATAAGTGGGTAATTCTAGCCGAAATATAATGTAGAATAATTATACAACGATGAAAACAAGTATAGACGGGTGATTCCAACTGAAATATAGTATAAAAATTTGTAGAATGGTAAAACCGAGTATAGATGGGCGATACTAACCGAGATATGGTATAAACAGGCTTATAATGGTGAAAACTAGTATAGATGGGCGATACTAACCGAGATATGGTATAAAAGAGGCTTAGAATGGTGAAAACGGGTATAGATGGGTAATTCTAATCGAAATATAATTTAGAATGGGCGTAAATTGGTAAAACCGAGTATAGGTGCATAGTTTTAAATGAAATAAGGTATAAAGGTTGCCTAGATCAGTGAAAATGAGAATATAAATACGATTCTAACTAAAATAAGGTATAAACAGCTCGTATACTAGTGAAAACGAGTATATATGATTGATTCCAACCAAAATATGGTGTAGAATGAGAATACAATGATAAAAAAGAGTATAGATGGGTGATTCTAACCGAAATATGGTATAAACCGTGCTTAGAATGGTAAAAAATAAGTATAGATGGGTGATTCTAACGAAATATGGTATAAAACAGGCTTAGAACGGTAAAAAGAAGCATAGATGGGTGACTCTAATCTAATTATGGTCTAGAGTGGGCATAGTTGGTAACCGAACATAGATACGTGACTCTAACCGAAATAAGTAAAAAAAGTGGCATAGATTTGTGGAAACGAGTATAGAAATGTGATTCTAACCGAAATAAGATTTCAAATACACGTAAAATAGTGGAAACGAGTACGAACGGTGATTCTAACTGAAATAAGGTATAAAACGGCCGTAGACCAGTGAAAACGAGCATAAGTGAGTTATTCTAACCGAAATATGGTTTAGAATGAGAGTAGAATGGTGAAAACGAGTACAGACGGATAATTCTAACCGAAATATATTATAAAACAGGCACAGAAGGGTAAAAACGAGTATATATGTGTGATTCTAACAGAAATATGGGCATAAACCATGCTTAGAATGGCAAAAACGAGTATAGATAGGTGATTCTAATTAAAACAAGCTTTATGTACATTGGTGAAACCGAGTATAAATGCGTAAAGCTAACAAAAATAACGTATAAAAGTGGCATAGATTAGTGAAACGAGTATACAAATGCGATTCTAATCGAAAACATATTGCAAATGCTCGTAGGCTGGTGAAAATAAGTATGAATAAATGATTCTGACCCAAATATGGTTTAGAATGAGCGTGCAATGATGAAAACGAGTATAGATGGGTGATTCTAACCTAAATATGGTATAAAACGATCGTAGACTAGTGAAAACGAGTATAAATAAGTTATTCTAAGCGAAATACGGTGTAGAATTGGCATACAATGATGCAGACGAGTTTAGATGGGTGATCCTAACTGAAATATGGTTTAGTATGAGCATACAATGATGAAAACGAGTATAGAAGGGTGATGAAAACTGAAATATGACATAAAACAGGCTTGGATGATGAAATTGAGTACAGATGGGTGATTCTAATCTCAACAAGGTTTATAATGGATGTAGATTGGTGAAACCGAGCATAGATGGCTAATTCTAACCAGAATATATTGTAAAAGTGGCGTAGACTAGCGAAAATGAATATATAAATATGGTTCTAACCGAAATAAGTTATCAAATGCCCGTAGACTGGTGAAAACGAGTATAAATAAATGATTCTAACTGAAAATAGTTTAGAATGAGCGTACAAGGATGAAAACGAGTGTAGATAGGTAACCCTTTCTTCGAAATATGGTAAAATCGGCCGTAGACTGGTAAACAACAAGTATAGATGGATGATTCTAACCAAAATTTGGTATAACAATGCCGTAGACTCTTGAAAATGAGTGTAAATGAATTATTCTGACCGAAATACGTTGTAGAATGAGCATAGAAGATGAAAACGAGCATAGATTGACGATTCTAACTAAAATATTGTTTAGAATGAGTGTACAATGACGAAAACAAGAATATATGCGTGATTGAAACCGAAATATGGTTTAGAATGAGCGTACATTGATGAAAACGAGTATAGATGGATGATTCTAACCGAAATATTATATAAAATAGGCTTAGACTAAGAAAACCAAGTATTGATGGGTGGTTTTAATCAAAATAAGGTATATAAATGGCCTGGATCAGTGAAAACGAGTGTATAAATACGATTCTAACCGAAATTGGGTATCACATGCTCGTAGATGGGTGATTTTGAGTATAAGTGGGTGATTCTAGCCGAAATATAATGTAGAATAATCATACAACGATGAAAACAAGTATAGACGGGTGATTCCAACTGAAATATAATATAAAAATTTGTAAAATGGTAAAACCGAGTATAGATGGGCGATACTAACCGAGATATGGTATAAACAGGCTTATAATAGTGAAAACTAGTATAGATGGGCGATACTAACCGAGATATGGTATAAAAGAGGCTTAGAATGGTGAAAACGGGTATAGATGGATAATTCTAATCGAAATATAATTTAGAATGGGCATAAATTGGTGAAACCGAGTATAGGTGCATTATTTTAAATGAAATAAGGTATAAACCGAGCATAGATGGCTAATTCTAACCGGAATATGTTGTAAAAGTGGCCTAGACTAGCGAAAACGAGTTTATAGATATGGTTCTAACCGAAATAAGTTATCAGATGCTCGTAGACTGGTGAAAACGAGTATAAATAAATGATTCTAGCTGAAAGTGGTTTAGAATGAGCGTACAAGGATGAAAACGAGTGTAGATAGGTGACCCTTTCTCCGAAATATGGTAAAATCGGCCGTAGACTGGTAAAAACGAGTACAGATGGATGATTCTAACCAAAATTTGGTATAACAGTGCCGTAAACTCTTAAAAATGAGTGTAAATGGGTTACTCTGACCGAAATACGTTGTAGAATGAGCATACAAGATGAAAATGAGCATAGATGGATGATTTTAACTGAAATATTGTTTAGAATGAGTGTACAATGACGAAAATAAGAATATATGCGTGATTGAAACCGAAATATGGTTTAGAATGAGCGTACAATGATGAAAACGAGTATAGACGGATGATTCTAACCGAAATATTGTATAAAATAGGCTTAGACTAAGAAAAACAAGTATTGATGGGTGGTGTTAATCAAAATAAGGTATATAAGTGGCCTAGATCAGTGGAAATGAGTGTATAAATGCGATTCTAACCGAAATAGGGTATCACATGCTCGTAGATGGGTAATTTTGAGTACAAGTGAGTGATTCTAGCCGAAACATAATGTAGAATAATCGTACAACGATGAAAACAAGTATAGATGGGTGATTCTAACCGAGATATGGTATAAACGGTGAAACCGAGTATAGATGGGCGATACTAACCGAGATATGGTATAAACGGGCTTAGAATGGTGAAAACTAGTATAGATGGGCGATACTAACCGAGATATGATACAAAACTGGCTTAGAATGGTAAAAAAGAGTATAGATAGGTAATTCTAATCGAAATATGATTTAGAATGGGCGTAAATTGGTGAAACCGAGTATAGGTGCATAATTTTAAATGAAATAGGGTATAAAGGTTGCCTAGATCAGTGAAAACGAGTATATAGATACGATTCTAACTAAAATAAGGTATAAAATGCTCGTATACTAGTGAAAACGAGTATATATGATTGATTCTAACCGAAATATGGTGTAGAATGAGAATACAATGATGAAAATGAGTATAGATGGGTGATTCTAACCGAAATATGGTATAAACCGTGCTTAGAATGGTAAAAAACGAGTATAGATGAGTGATTCTAACGAAATATTGTATAAAACAGGCTTAGAACGGTGAAAAGGAGCATATATGGGTGACTCTAATCTAATTATGGTCTAGAGTGGGCGTAGATGGTAACCGAACATAGATACGTGACTCTAACCGAAATAAGTAAAAAAAGTGGCATAGATTTGTGGAAACGAGTATAGAAATATGATTCTAACCGAAATAAGATTTCAAATACACGTAAAATAGTGGAAACGAGCACGAACGGGTGATTCTAACCGAAATAAGGTATAAAACGGCCGTAGACCAGTGAAAACGAGCATAAGTGAGTTATTCTAACCGAAATATGGTTTTGAATGAGCGTAGAATGGTGAAAACGAGTACAGACGGGTAATTCTAACCGAAATATATTATAAAACAGGCACAGAAGGGTAAAAATGAGTATAGATGTGTGATTCTAACAGAAATATGGGCATAAACCATGCTTAGAATGGCAAAAACGAGTATAGATAGGTGATTCTAATTAAAACATGCTTTACGTACATTGGTGAAATCGAGTATAAATGCGTAAAGCTAACAAAAATAACGTATAAATGTGGCATAGATTAGTGAAACGAGTATACAAATGCGATTCTAATCGAAAAAAGATTGCAAATGCTCGTAGACTGGTGAAAGCAAGTATGAATGAATGATTCTGACCCAAATATGGTTTAGAATGAGCGTGCAATGATGAAAATGAGTATAGATGGGTGACTCTAGCCTAAATATGGTATAAAACGATCGCAGACTAGTGAAAACGAGTATGAATGAGTTATTCTAACCGAAATACGGTGTAGAATTGGCATACAATGATGCAGACGAGTTTAGATGGGTGATTCTAACTGAAATATGGTTTAGAATGAGCATACAATGATAAAAACGAGTACAGAAGGGTGATGAAGACCGAAATATGGCATAAAACACGCTTGGATGATGAAATTGAGTACAGATGGGTGATTCTAATCTCAACAAAGTTTATAATGGATGTAGATTGGTGAAACCGAGCATAGATGGCTAATTCTAACCGGAATATGTTGTAAAAGTGGCCTAGACTAGCGAAAACGAGTTTATAAATATGGTTTTAACCGAAATAAGTTATCAGATGCTCGTAGACTGGTGAAAACGAGTATAAATAAATGATTCTAGCTGAAAGTGGTTTAGAATGAGCGTATAAGGATGAAAACGAGTGTAGATAGGTGACCCTTTCTCCGAAATATGGTAAAATCGGCCACAGACTGGTAAAAACGAGTACAGATGGATGATTCTAACCAAAATTTGGTATAACAGCGCCGTAGACTCTTGAAAATGAGTGTAAATAGGTTACTCTGACCGAAATACGTTGTAGAATGAGCATACAAGATGAAAACGAGCATAGATGGATGATTCTAACTAAAATATTGTTTAGAATGAGTGTACAATGATGAAAATAAGAATATATGCATGATTGAAACTGAAATATGGTTTAGAATGAGCGTACAATGATGAAAACGAGTATAGATGGATGATTTTAACCGAAATATTGTATAAAATAGGCTTAGACTAAGAAAAACAAGTATTGATGCGTGGTGTTAATCAAAATAAGGTATATGAGTGGCCTAGATCAGTGGAAACGAGTGTATAAATGCGATTCTAACCGAAATAGGGTATCACATGCTCGTAGATGGGTGATTTTGAGTACAAGTGAGTGATTCTAGCCGAAACATAATGTAGAATAATCGTACAACGATGAAAACAAGTATAGATGGGTGATTCTAACCGAGATATGGTATAAACGGTGAAACCGAGTATAGATGGGCGATACTAACCAAGATATGGTATAAACGGGCTTAGAATGGTGAAAACTAGTATAGATGGGTGATACTAACCGAGATATGGTACAAAACTGGCTTAGAATGGTGAAAAAGTGTATAGATGGGTAATTCTAATCGAAATATGATTTAGAATGGGCGTAAATTGGTGAAACCGAGTATAGGTGCATAATTTTAAATGAAATAGGGTATAAAGGTTGCCTAGATCAGTGAAAACGAGTATATAGATACGATTCTAACTAAAATAAGGTATAAAATGCTCGTATACTAGTGAAAATGAGTATATATGATTGATTCTAACCGAAATATGGTATAGAATGAGAATACAATGATGAAAATGAGTATAGATGGGTGATTCTAACCGAAATATGGTATAAACCGTGCTTAGAATGGTAAAAAACGAGTATAGATGGGTGATTCTAACGAAATATGGTATAAAACAGGCTTAAAACGGTAAAAAGGAGCATAGATGGGTGACTCTAATCTAATTATGGTCTAGAGTGGGCGTAGATGGTAACCGAACATAGATACGTGACTCTAACCGAAATAAGTAAAAAAAGTGGCATAGATTTGTGGAAACGAGTATAGAAATGTGATTCTAACCGAAATAAGATTTCAAATACACGTAAAATAGTGGAAACGAGCACGAACGGGTGATTCTAACCGAAATAAGGTATAAAACGGCCGTAGACCAGTGAAAACGAGCATAAGTGAGTTATTCTAACCGAAATATGGTTTTGAATGAGCGTAGAATGGTAAAAACGAGTACAGACGGGTAATTCTAACCGAAATATATTATAAAACAGGCACAGAAGGGTAAAAACGAGTATAGATGTGTGATTCTAACAGAAATATGGGCATAAACCATGCTTAGAATGGCAAAAATGAGTATAGATAGGTGATTCTAATTAAAACATGCTTTACGTACATTGGTGAAACCGAGTATAAATGCGTAAAGCTAACAAAAATAACGTATAAAAGTGGCATAGATTAGTGAAACGAGTATACAAATGCGATTCTAATCGAAAAAAGATTGCAAATGCTCGTAGACTGGTGAAAGCAAGTATGAATGAATGATTCTGACCCAAATATGGTTTAGAATGAGCGTGCAATGATGAAAACGAGTATAGATGGGTGACTCTAGCCTAAATATGGTATAAAACGATCGCAGACTAGTGAAAACGAGTATGAATGAGTTATTCTAACCGAAACACGGTGTAGAATTGGCATACAATGATGCAGACGAGTTTAGATGGGTGATTCTAACTGAAATATGGTTTAGAATGAGCATGCAATGATGAAAACGAGTACAGAAGGGTGATGAAGACCGAAGTATGGCATAAAACACGCTTGGATGATGAAATTGAGTACAGATGGGTGATTCTAATCTCAACAAGGTTTATAATGGATGTAGATTGGTGAAACCGAGCATAGATGGCTAATTCTAACCGGAATATGTTGTAAAAGTGGCCTAGAATAGCGAAAACGAGTTTATAGATATGGTTCTAACCGAAATAAGTTATCAGATGCTCGTAGACTGGTGAAAACGAGTATAAATAAATGATTCTAGCTGAAAGTAGTTTAGAATGAGCGTACAAGGATGAAAACGAGTGTAGATAGGTGACCCTTTGTCACGCCCCAGTCCCAAAATCTATGGGACCAGACCCGTGGCAATGGCCAGCTGGTACGACTCCGTAGGACTTTCCAATTTAATGGACCCGACGAAGTGCACTTACGCTGTCCATGGTCAAGTGATCCAAGTAATAATCTATTTCCATTATACAACAACTAAATCTAAATCTCAATCCAGGATAAGTAATCTCAAGGAAGAACGATAGGCATCATCAGTCTGCAGCCCAATAACACATCCGTTCGAATAGACCAGAAGAACAATATAGGTCTATAAACACTAGGCTATATAAGCAGAATAAAATGGAAGTAACACAAGACTGAAAAAGCTGGAAATGTAAATATACCTGCAATGATGTCCACACCCTATCAGATCAAGTATCCTGCAACTGCACAAACAACCTGGAAGGGAACCAGGTCCTCAGAGGGACGTAACAAGATACAAAAATACATGCCATAAAGTAAATACTGAGTAAATAAAGGGGGGGTGTGCTAACCATCTAAGTGAATGCAATTTAAAGACCTGGTAGTACGCATGGGAATGTGTAGGCTCAGACATATGCTGACGTAATTCACCAATCGTCGGGACTGGCTAGTATATGCCACATATGCCCCCGTTTAAGGGCATTGATGCTATCCCCATCTCCGAAGAGCATGGTAACTCGCTATAATCCCCATCTCCGAAGAGCATGGTAACTCGCTATATATACTGTAATCCCCATCTCCGAAGAGCATGGTAACTCGAGTATATATCAGGAGGGGGGTGTCCCATACGCCTACTAGATGTCTTTCCCGCCCAATGTAGATGTACAAATCGTGAAAATGACGTGGACATCTCATACTATGATGCAAGTCTCTATAAAATAACAACTGAGCTACATACCGCTACACGTGTTGCTCATACTGATGGCCAGTCGCGCATGAGGCACGCGTCCCTACATGAACTCACTCTGTGACGTGTAATGATACGTGTCAAGGCCTGGGAAGTTATATCAATAACTTCACAACTTTAGGTGGGTCTACTAGACACTAAGTCAGATACTACTCCTAACGTCAACGCCTTCGCTGACTGCACCCGAGTCTGCTCGGACGCGCACATTTATATAATGAATAAATATGTAACCAACAATAATTGAATTTAAACAGTACAACAAGGCAAGGTATACTTGCCTGTCCCGGGTAGCTGCGAAATCCAAAGCCCTGCTTCTGATGCCTCGGCAGTAGTGTCCAGCAATCCTATATAGGATATAGTAATGTCTAAATTAGTCGCTATAATACCACGACTAGGGCACACTGTTCGCATCTACAACTATCACAGGGTCTGGGCTATATGTATATTTTGCTAACACTAGCATTTATCTACACACTAATTCATATTAAAATATATTAAATAAAATATTCGTTTATTTGTACAAAATAGTACTTATGTATAAATTAGTATATACTAAATAATACACATATTAAATACGTATACCTAATAGGTAATATCACAAAATCATATATATATATACATATATATATTTAGGTAACCATTTTGTACATAATTTAATATATATACAACATAATGAATGGTTTATATAAAAAAATATCTCCACATACTAGTAGGTACTTATATATATACATACATATACATATACCTACTAGAAGGTTATTACGTATAAGCATTTAATATATATAGTGATAATACATATAATATACTTTATTTCCAGAAATTATATTTAACACAATAAATATTATATACTTAATATTTTTCTTATATTTTTTTTAAATACTTACATACATTCATACATACATACATACATACATACATACATACGTACATACATACATACATATATAATACAAATACATATATTAATAATACTTGATTTATTTACAGAAAAGTAATTAATATTATAAATAATTAGATATTTAATATTCTTGGTATTTTAGAAAGCATATATACATATATACTTATATACATACATACATACATATATACGTACACACATATATACATACATATATACATACTTACACAATATAATAAATTAAAAGATTATGTAAATATATATTATAAAAAATTTTACAGGGATAATATAAATATATATATTCTGCTAAATATATTGAACATTAAATACATTTGAATACGTATTAAAATACGGATTATGAGATATATATATATATAAACTTCTACTGAAAATTACATGTATAATTATTAATAAATATACATAAAATAATGTACCTAAAGGCTCGACAGGTCGAGGGGGTCGAGCTGGACAGTCGTCGCCGGCGGGGGTGGCCGGACGGCGCTCCGGCGAAGGTCGGGGATGTCGCGGGCAACAGCAGCCGGTCTGGACCAGTCGACGCTGCGGGCCCGATTCCTCTCCGGTGCGTTGACGCCTTCGGCCGAAACTTTGTGGGGTGGTGGAGGACAGGCTGGGGGAGGCTCTGGTGAAGTACGGTGGCCGGAGGTGCGGGGGTGGAGGAGTACTAGGCTGCGGGGTGGTCGGCTCGAGGGTGCTGGCTGTGCGGGTCACGATCGGTGCGGGCGGTCGTGTGGGCTACTCCGGCGACGTGGGGGCCGGAGCTTCTGGTGGAAGGTGGGGTGGGGACTGGCGACGGTGGTCGTGGAGTATGGCGGTGGTTGGTGGCCGCTGGTGGTGGTGGTCGAGCTCGGGGAGGGGAGGTGTAGGGTCGGCTGGTGGTTGGGGGGTTTTGGGTTTTGGGTATTTTTAGTATTAGGGTTTAGGTTTTGTTCATTTAATGAGTAAATAACAACTATATGTAGGAGAGAGAGTGAGGGGGGGGGGGGGCTGCCTAGGGATTAGGGCCGGCTGGACAACCTATTTTTGGGGAGTGGGGTGTCCATCATGATGAATGGAGGGCTAGGAATAGGCCATTCAAATTGTGGGGTCAAGATGTGTTCCCCTAAAGGTGATGTAAGGACATAAAATGGGGGGAAAAATTAATGCTCATGATTGGTCATGACCATTACTTTTCTCCATGATGGTTTGGGCCAATGAGAGGGGGACACCTCATTGAAATTTTGCAATTAGGCCCCTAACAATTTGGTATTTGCACAATATCTAGGATTTGGGGATTTAATGCAAACAAACACCATGTTTGGTGTTCCTCATTGGACTATGAGGGTGTTTGGTGTTTTGTATGAGGATTGTGGGTGTGGATGTGGGTTTAGGTTGGATTTCAATTTAGGTTAGGTCTTCACATTAATTAATTCATAATTAATGTAACGGTGTTTCTAATTTAATTTAATTAAAAACCGGGAGTCTAAATTTGGTTGGACAAGGGTCCTTGGTGTAGTAGGCTCAGTGTACAATAATATCGTGATCTGGGTTGGTCAAAACTGGTTGAGATTGGGTCTCAATGTCAATTGGAACGGGCAGCGAACGTAATTACGCAATTTAATTAATTTGCGCACGGACGTTTGCAACGACTTTTGTGCGACTAAAATCAGGCACGAAAATTGGTATCCGGGGTTTTTTCTTGGTTTAATATGATGGGTTTACGTGTCTAGGTCAGATATGTGGAATTGGTTTTAGGGCAACAGCTAAAGGGGTATCCTAAGAGAATCAATCATTGCACAAGTATTATAATACTAATATTTAAATCTTAATTAAATCTGGTAAACCCTAATTAGGCTAATTAAACTAGAAAACCCTAATTTCTGGTCGAGGGGGTTTACAACATACCCTCCTTAGAGCATTTCGTCCTCGAAATTAAAAACAGACATATAGAATAACTGTTGAATGAAATAAGTACTAACACATACCTAGGCCTTCGAAAAGATGGGGAAACCGTTGCCGCATATCGTCCTCTCGTTCCCAGGTTGATTCACCTGGTGCGTGATGTCTCCATGCGACACGAACTAGAGGGATAGTCTGGCCTCGCAGTACCTTCTCGCTTCGGTCTAGGATCTCAACTGGCTCCTCCTGGTATGACAAGCTGGGACCAACGGTGATCTTCGAGTGGTCAAGCACATGACTCGAATCCGGTATGTATCTCCTCAGCTGAGATACATGGAAGACGTCGTGAACTCCTTCCAGTGTCTGCGGCAAGGCCAATCTGTAAGCAACTTCTCCGACGCGCTCTAGCACATCGAAGGGTCCGATGTACCTCGGACTCAGCTTCCCTCTGCCTCCAAATCTGATGGTTCCTCTGGTAGGAGAAATCTTCAGGAACACATGTTCTCCAACCTGGAACTCTAGGGGTCGTCGGTGCACATTAGCCCAATGCTTCTGCCTGTCCTGTGCTGCTCGTAGATGCCCCTGGATCTTCTTCACCTTCTCCACTGTATGGACGATCAACTCTGGTCCTAGAATCTGCCTCTCGCCTACATCGCTCCAACATACGGGGGAACGACATTTCCTACCATACAATGCCTCATAGGGAGCCATCTGAATGCTCGCCTGATAGCTATTGTTGTAGGAAAATTCGACCAAGTGCAAGTGGTCCTCCCATGAACCGCTGAAGTCAAGCATGCAAGCCCTCAACATATCCTCCAGCGTCTGAATGGTGCGCTCGGACTGTCCATCTGTCTGCGGGTGGTACGAAGTACTGAACTTAAGGCGGGTACCAAGACTCTCTTGCATACTCCTCCAAAAGTACGATGTAAGCCTCGTATCCCGGTCAGACACGATACTGACTGACACTCCATGCAATCGTACAATCTCCCTCATGTACATGTCTGCCAAGACTTCCGTAGATTGCCCTACTCTGAAAGGTAAGAAGTGGGCAGACTTGGTGAGTTTATCTACGATTACCCATACGGCATTGCGACCACTAGGACTCCTCGGGAAACCCGTGACGAAGTCCATGGTGATGTGCTCCCATTTCCACTCCGGTATCGGGAGTGGTTGAAGTAATCCGGCAGACCTCTGATGCTCAGCCTTGACTTGCTGACACACCAGACACTTAGCCACGAAGCGGGCTATCTCTCTCTTCATCCCGTGCCACCAGTAGTACTGCCTCAGGTCTCGGTACATCTTCGTGCCTCCTGGATGTATAGAATAGGTCGAACTGTGGGCCTCCATCATCAGCTCCTGTCGTAGCTCTCCATTCGGAACTTAGAGACGATCTCCACATCTCAAGGTCCCGTCCTCGTGAATACGCAGTTTCGTCTGTACTCCAGCCTCTGTCCTCTGTCGAAGCCTCTGAAATCTGGCGTCCGTCGGCAAAGCAGCCTTGATTCTCTCCACCAATGTCGATTGCACCTGGAAACTCGACATCTGGCCGTCTACTCCGGGCATAATGACTTCGATACCCAACTGTTCTAGATCTCTCAACAGATGTTGTTGGGTAGTCAGAAAAAATGCTATGGGCTTCCTGCTTAAAGCATCGGCTACCACGTTAGCCTTTCCCGGATGGTACTGTAGCTCAATCTCGAAGTCTGCCATCACCTCGAGCCAACGTCTCTGCCTCTGATTTAGGTCCTTCTGTGTGTAGACGTATTTCAGGCTCTTGTGATCGGTGAATATCTCCATGTGCTCTCCGTACAGGTAGTGCCTCCAAAGCTTCAAAGCAAAGATCACTGCGGCAAGCTCTAAGTCGTGGGTAGGATAGTTCTTTTCATGGGTCCTCAGCTGTCTAGAGGCATAGGCCACAACCTTCCCATGCTGCATCAAGACGCATCCTAATCCTTTCCCGGACGCATCGCTATAGATCACGAATCCTCCGGGTCCAGAAGGTATGGTCAAGATGGGTGTTGTAGTCAGACGCTTCTTCAGCTCATCGAATGCCGTCTGACACTCCTCTGTCCAGGTGAACTCCTGATCCTTGCGGGTCAAGCGGGTCATCGGCTCTGCGATCCTTGCGAAGTTCTCTACGAACCTCCGGTAATATCCGGCAAGTCCTAGGAAACTCCTCACCTCCGTGACGTTGGTAGGGGTCGGCCACGTCTCTACAGATGAAATCTTCGCGGGATCTACTGAAATGCCATCTCCCGAGATAACGTGCCCAAGAAATGCGACACGATCTAGGAGAACTCGCACTTGCTCAGTTTGGCATAAAGCCTCTCTCATCTCAGCGTCTCTAGCACTAGTCTCAAGTGCTCCCCGTGCTCCTCATGACTTGGAAAAAAAAAAAATCTTCGCCTAGTGTATAATTCTCTTCTCCTCAAATTTTTTTTTCCTAAAATTCTATTCCTCAAATTCCTTCTTTTCGTTATTTATCTCTCCAAGTCACATAGTACAATAATGGTATCACTCAAGCACATTTCTTGAAATCAGATCATTATCTTCCAATTGAGAGCCTGAAATTTTATCTTCTCTAGTCCATAATATCATTCCTGATATTGCTATAATATGCAACCACTAGTTTCCAGCATCGGGCTATGCATTTCCTTAGACTAATCTAGGCCTTGATCAACAATCCTTCCAGCTCCTTGTACTTCCGAGATCACTGCTATCTCGAGTACGAATAGGGTACTACTGGCTCCAAGTTCTCTTGCTATCCTTCCACACTAGTTATAAAATCCAAAGAACCCATCAATCATTCCTGATAAGGTAACAATCTTCTCCGAGAAAGGTATACGAATTCTATCTCCTGTCGTCTGGTCTTCGATCTTCTTCTGGAGGAAAGTCATCAGTCACAAGCATTCATCTCCCTGAATAATAGGGGACGAGGAACAAGGATGGCGATATTGACGAAGATTGAACGAATGTAAATTGGAAGTCCAAGGGCGATAATCACATACAAAGAGGAGTTTTAAAATCGATTATGGATTGAGATCTTATTCACAATAATCCTAAGTTGCAGACTCGTTCGGTACAGTAACGTAACCGAAACGATTTTCTCGACCTGCATGGGCCACCACTAAAACCATGTCACGCCCCAGTCCCAAAATCTATGGGACCAGACCCGTGGCAATGGCCAGCTGGTACGACTCCGTAGGGCTTTCCAATTTAATGGACCCGACGAAGTGCACTTACGCTGTCCATGGTCAAGTGATCCAAGTAATAATCTATTTCCATTATACAACAACTAAATCTAAATCTCAATCCAGGATAAGTAATCTCAAGGAAGAACGATAGGCATCATCAGTCTGCAGCCCAATAACACATCCGTTCGAATAGACCAGAAGAACAATATAGGTCTATAAACACTAGGCTATATAAGCAGAATAAAATGGAAGTAACACAAGACTGAAAAAGCTGGAAATGTAAATATACCTGCAATGATGTCCACACCCTATCAGATCAAGTATCCTGCAACTGCACAAACAACCTGGAAGGGAACCAGGTCCTCAGAGGGACGTAACAAGATACAAAAATACATGCCATAAAGTAAATACTGAGTAAATAAAGGGGGGGGTGTGCTAACCATCTAAGTGAATGCAATTTAAAGACCTGGTAGTACGCATGGGAATGTGTAGGCTCAGACATATGCTGACGTAATTCACCAATCGTCGGGACTGGCTAGTATATGCCACATATGCCCCCGTTTAAGGGCATTGATGCTATCCCCATCTCCGAAGAGCATGGTAACTCGCTATAATCCCCATCTCCGAAGAGCATGGTAACTCGCTATAATCCCCATCTCCGAAGAACATGGTAACTCGCTATATATACTGTAATCCCCATCTCCGAAGAGCATGGTAACTCGAGTATATATCAGGAGGGGGGTGTCCCATACGCCTACTAGATGTCTTTCCCGCCCAATGTAGATGTACAAATCGTGAAAACGACGTGGACATCTCATACTATGATGCAAGTCTCTATGAAATAACAACTGAGCTACATACCGCTACACGTGTTGCTCATACTGATGGCCAGTCGCGCATGAGGCACGCGTCCCTACATGAACTCACTCTGTGACGTGTAATGATACGTGTCAAGGCCTGGGAAGTTATATCAATAACTTCACAACTTTAGGTGGGTCTACTAGACACTAAGTCAGATACTACTCCTAACGTCAACGCCTTCGCTGACTGCACCCGAGTCTGCTCGGACGCGCACATTTATATAATGAATAAATATGTAACCAACAATAATTGAATTTAAACAGTACAACAAGGCAAGGTATACTTGCCTGTCCCGGGTAGCTGCGAAATCCAAAGCCCTGCTCCTGATGCCTCGGCAGTAGTGTCCAGCAATCCTATATAGGATATAGTAATGTCTAAATTAGTCGCTATAATACCACGACTAGGGCACACTGTCCGCATCTACAACTGTCACAGGGTCTGGGCTATATGTATATTTAGCTAACACTAGCATTTATCTACACACTAATTCATATTAAAATATATTAAATAAAATATTCGTTTATTTGTACAAAATAGTACTTATGTATAAATTAGTATATACTAAATAATACACATATTAAATACGTATACCTAATAGGTAATATCACAAAATCATATATATATATACATATATATATTTAGGTAACCATTTTGTACATAATTTAATATATATACAACATAATGAATGGTTTATATAAAAAAATATCTCCACATACTAGTAGGTACCTATATATATACATACATATACATATACCTACTAGAAGGTTATTACGTATAAGCATTTAATATATATAGTGATAATACATATAATATACTTTATTTCCAAAAATTATATTTAACACAATAAATATTATATACTTAATATTTTTCTTATATTTTTTTTAAATACTTACATACATTCATACATACATACATACATACATACATACATACATACATACATACATACATACATACATACGTACATACATACATACATATATAATACAAATACATATATTAATAATACTTGATTTATTTACAGAAAAGTAATTAATATTATAAATAATTAGATATTTAATATTCTTGGTATTTTAGAAAGCATATATACATATATACTTATATACATACATACATACATATATACGTACACACATATATACATACATATATACATACTTACACAATATAATAAATTAAAAGATTATGTAAATATATATTATAAAAAAATTTACAGGGATAATATAAATATATATATTCTGCTAAATACATTGAACATTAAATACATTTGAATACGTATTAAAATACGGATTATGAGAGATCTATATATATATAAACTTGTACTGAAAATTACATGTATAATTATTAATAAATATACATAAAATAATGTACCTAAAGGCTCGACAGGTCGAGGGGGTCGAGCTGGACAGTCGTCGCCGGCGGGGGTGGCCGGACGACGCTCCGGCGAAGGTCGGGGATGTCGCGGGCAACAGCAGCCGGTCTGGACCAGTCGATGCTGCGGGCCCGATTCCTCTCCGGTGCGTTGACGCCTTCGGCCGAAACTTTGTGGGGTGGTGGAGGACAGGCTGGGGGAGGCTCTGGTGAAGTACGGTGGCCGGAGGTGCGGGGGTGGAGGAGTACTAGGCTGCGGGGTGGTCGGCTCGAGGGTGCTGGCTGTGCGGGTCACGATCGGTGCGGGCGGTCGTGTGGGCTACTCCGGCGACGTGGGGGCCGGAGCTTCTGGTGGAAGGTGGGGTGGGGACTGGCGACGGTGGTCGTGGAGTATGGCGGTGGTTGGTGGCCGCTGGTGGTGGTGGTCGAGCTCGGGGAGGGGAGGTGTAGGGTCGGCTGGTGGTTGGGGGGTTTTGGGTTTTGGGTATTTTTAGTATTAGGGTTTAGGTTTTGTTCATTTAATGAGTAAATAACAACTATATGTAGGAGAGAGAGTGAGGGGGGGGCTGCCTAGGGATTAGGGCCGGCTGGACAACCTATTTTTGGGGAGTGGGGTGTCCATCATGATGAATGGAGGGCTAGGAATAGGCCATTCAAATTGTGGGGTCAAGATGTGTTCCCCTAAAGGTGATGTAAGGACATAAAATGGGGGGGAAAATTAATGCTCATGATTGGTCATGACCATTACTTTTCTCCATGATGGTTTGGGCCAATGAGAGGGGGACACCTCATTGAAATTTTGCAATTAGGCCCCTAACAATTTGGTATTTGCACAATATCTAGGATTTGGGGATTTAATGCAAACAAACACCATGTTTGGTGTTCCTCATTGGACTATGAGGGTGTTTGGTGTTTTGTATGAGGATTGTGGGTGTGGATGTGGGTTTAGGTTGGATTTCAATTTAGGTTAGGTCTTCACATTAATTAATTCATAATTAATGTAACGGCGTTTCTAATTTAATTTAATTAAAAATCGGGAGTCTAAATTTGGTTGGACAAGGGTCCTTGGTGTAGTAGGCTCAGTGTACAATAATATCGTGATCTGGGTTGGTCAAAACTGGTTGAGGTTGGGTCTCAATGTCAATTGGAACGGGCAGCGAACGTAATTACGCAATTTAATTAATTTGCGCACGGACGTTTGCAACGACTTTTGTGCGACTAAAATCAGGCACGAAAATCGGTATCCGGGGTTTTTTCTTGGTTTAATATGATGGGTTTACGTGTCTAGGTCAGATATGTGGAATTGGTTTTAGGGCAACAGCTAAAGGGGTATCCTAAGAGAATCAATCATTGCACAAGTATTATAATACTAATATTTAAATCTTAATTAAATCTGGTAAACCCTAATTAGGCTAATTAAACTAGAAAACCCTAATTTCTGGTCGAGGGGGTTTACACCCTTTCTTCGAAATATGGTAAAATCGGCCGTAGACTGGTAAAAACGAGTACAGATGGATGATTCTAACCAAAATTTGGTATAACAGCGCCGTAGACTCTTGAAAATGAGTGTAAATGGGTTACTCTGACCGAAATACGTTGTAGAATGAGCATACAAGATAAAAACGAGCATAGATGGATGATTCTAACCGAAATATTGTTTAGAATGAGTGTACAATGACGAAAATAAGAATATATGCGTGATTGAAATCGAAATATGGTTTAGAATGAGCGTACAATGATGAAAACGAGTATAGATGGATGATTCTAACCGAAATATTGTATAAAATAGGCTTAGACTAAGAAAAACAAGTATTTATGGGTGGTGTTAATCAAAATAAGGTATATGAGTGGCCTAGATCAGTGGAAACGAGTGTATAAAAGCGATTCTAACCGAAATAAAGTATCACATGCTCGTAGATGGGTGATTTTGAGTACAAGTGAGTGATTCTAGCCGAAACATAATGTAGAATAATCGTACAACGATGAAAATAAGTATAGATAGGTGATTCTAACCGAGATATGGTATAAACGGTAAAACCGAGTATAGATGGGCGATACTAACCGAGATATGGTATAAACGGGCTTAGAATGGTGAAAACTAGTATAGATGGGCGATACTAACCGAGATATGGTACAAAATAGGCTTAGAATGGTGAAAAAGAGTATAGATGGGTAATTCTAATCGAAATATAATTTAGAATGGGCGTAAATTGGTGAAACCGAGTATAGGTGCATAATTTTAAATGAAATAGGGTATAAAGGTTGCCTAGATCAGTGAAAACGAGTATATAGATACGATTCTAACTAAAATAAGGTATAAAATGCTCGTATACTAGTGAAAACGAGTATATATGATTGATTCTAACCGAAATATGGTGTAGAATGAGAATACAATGATAAAAATGAGTATAGATGGGTGATTCTAACCGAAATATGGTATAAACCGTGCTTAGAATGGTAAAAAACGAGTATAGATGGGTGATTCTAACGAAATATGGTATAAAACAAGCTTAGAACGGTGAAAAGGAGCATAGATGGGTGACTCTAATCTAATTATGGTCTAGAGTGGGCGTAGATGGTAACCGAACATAGATACGTGACTCTAACCGAAATAAGTAAAAAAAGTGGCATAGATTTGTGGAAACGAGTATAGAAATGTGATTCTAACCGAAATAAGATTTCAAATACACGTAAAATAGTGGAAACGAGCACGAACGGGTGATTCTAACCGAAATAAGGTATAAAACGGCCGTAGACCAGTGAAAACGAGCATAAGTGAGTTATTCTAACCGAAATATGGTTTTGAATGAGCGTAGAATGGTAAAAACGAGTACAGACGGGTAATTCTAACCGAAATATATTATAAAACAGGCACAGAAGGGTAAAAACGAGTATAGATGTGTGATTCTAACAGAAATATGGGCATAAACCATGCTTAGAATGGCAAAAACGAGTATAGATAGGTGATTCTAATTAAAACATGCTTTATATAAATTGGTGAAATCGAGTATAAATGCGTAAAGCTAACAAAAATAACGTATAAAAGTGGCATAGATTAGTGAAACGAGTATACAAATGCGATTCTAATCGAAAAAAGATTGCAAATGCTCGTAGACTGGTGAAAGCAAGTATGAATGAATGATTCTGACCCAAATATGGTTTAGAATGAGCGTGCAATGATGAAAACGAGTATAGATGGGTGACTCTAGCCTAAATATGGTATAAAACGATCGCAGACTAGTGAAAACGAGTATGAATGAGTTATTCTAACCGAAACACGGTGTAGAATTGGCATACAATGATGCAGACGAGTTTAGATGGGTGATTCTAACTGAAATATGGTTTAGAATGAGCATACAATGATGAAAACGAGTACAGAAGGGTGATGAAGACCGAAATATGGCATAAAACACGCTTGGATGATGAAATTGAGTACAGATGGGTGATTCTAATCTCAACAAGGTTTATAATGGATGTAGATTGGTGAAACCGAGCATAGATGGCTAATTCTAACCGGAATATGTTGTAAAAGTGGCCTAGACTAGCAAAAACGAGTTTATAGATATGGTTCTAACCGAAATAAGTTATCAGATGCTCGTAGACTGGTGAAAACGAGTATAAATAAATGATTCTAGCTGAAAGTGGTTTAGAATGAGCGTACAAGGATGAAAACGAGTGTAGATAGGTGACCCTTTCTCCGAAATATGGTAAAATCGGCCGTAGACTGGTAAAAACGAGTACAGATGGATGATTCTAACCAAAATTTGGTATAACAGCGCCGTAGAGTCTTGAAAATGAGTGTAAATGGGTTACTCTGACCAAAATACGTTGTAGAATGAGCATACAAGATGAAAACGAGCATAGATGGATGATTCTAACTGAAATATTGTTTTAGAATGAGTGTACAATGACGAAAACAAGAATATATGCGTGATTGAAACCGAAATATGGTTTAGAATGAGCGTACAATGATGAAAACGAGTATAGACGGATGATTCTAACCGAAATATTGTATAAAATAGGCTTAGACTAAGAAAAACAAGTATTGATAGGTGGTGTTAATCAAAATAAGGTATATGAGTGGCCTAGATCAGTGGAAACGAGTGTATAAATACGATTCTAACCGAAATAGGGTATCACATGCTCGTAGATGGGTGATTTTGAGTACAAGTGAGTGATTCTAGCCAAAATATAATGTAGAATAATCGTACAACGATGAAAACAAGTATAGATGGGTGATTCTAACCGAGATATGGTATAAACGGTGAAACCGAGTATAGATGGGCGATACTAACCGAGATATGGTATAAACGGGCTTAGAATGGTGAAAACTAGTATAGATGGGCGATACTAACCGAGATATGGTACAAAACTGGCTTAGAATGGTGAAAAAGAGTATAGATGGGTAATTCTAATCGAAATATGATTTAGAATGGGCGTAAATTGGTGAAACCGAGTATAGGTGCATAATTTTAAATGAAATAGGGTATAAAGGTTGCCTAGATCAGTGAAAACGAGTATATAGATACGATTCTAACTAAAATAAGGTATAAAATATACTAGTGAAAACGAGTATATATGATTGATTCTAACCGAAATATGGTGTAGAATGAGAATACAATGATGAAAATGAGTATAGATGGGTGATTCTAACCGAAATATGGTATAAACCGTGCTTAGAATGGTAAAAAACGAGTATAGATGGATGATTCTAACGAAATATGGTATAAAACATGGTTTAGAACGGTGAAAAGGAGCATAGATGGGTGACTCTAATCTAATTATGGTCTAGAGTGGGCGTAGATGGTAACCGAACATAGATACGTGACTCTAACCGAAATAAGTAAAAAAAGTGGCATAGATTTGTGGAAACGAGTATAGAAATGTGATTCTAACCGAAATAAGATTTCAAATACACGTAAAATAGTGGAAACGAGCACGAACGGGTGATTCTAACCGAAAAAAGGTATAAAACGGCCGTAGACCAGTGAAAACGAGCATAAGTGAGTTATTCTAACCGAAATATGGTTTTGAATGAGCGTAGAATGGTGAAAACGAGTACAGACGGGTAATTCTAACCAAAATATATTATAAAACAGGCACAGAAGGGTAAAAACGAGTATAGATGTGTGATTCTAACAGAAATATAGGCATAAACCATGCTTAGAATGGCAAAAACGAGTATAGATAGGTGATTCTAATTAAAACATGCTTTACGTACATTGGTGAAACCGAGTATAAATGCGTAAAGCTAACAAAAATAACGTATAAAAGTGGCATAGATTAGTGAAACGAGTATACAAATGCGATTCTAATCGAAAAAAGATTGCAAATGCTCGTAGACTGGTGAAAGCAAGTATGAATGAATGATTCTGACCCAAATATGGTTTAGAATGAGCGTGCAATGATGAAAACGAGTATAGATGGGTGACTCTAGCCTAAATATGGTATAAAACGATCGCAGACTAGTGAAAACGAGTATGAATGAGTTATTCTAACCGAAACACGGTGTAGAATTGGCATACAATGATGCAGACGAGTTTAGATGGGTGATTCTAACTGAAATATGGTTTAGAATGAGCATACAATGATGAAAACGAGTACAGAAGGGTGATGAAGACCGAAATATGGCATAAAACACGCTTGGATGATGAAATTGAGTACAGATGGGTGATTCTAATCTCAACAAGGTTTATAATGGATGTAGATTGGTGAAACCGAGCATAGATGGCTAATTCTAACCGGAATATGTTGTAAAAGTGGCCTAGACTAGCGAAAACGAGTTTATAGATATGGTTCTAACCGAAATAAGTTATCAGATGCTCGTAGACTGGTGAAAACGAGTATAAATAAATGATTCTAGCTGAAAGTGGTTTAGAATGAGCGTACAAGGATGAAAACGAGTGTAGATAGGTGACCCTTTCTCCGAAATATGTAAAATCGGCCGTAGACTGGTAAAAACGAGTACAGATGGATGATTCTAACCAAAATTTGGTATAACAGCGCCGTAGAGTCTTGAAAATGAGTGTAAATGGGTTACTCTGACCAAAATACGTTGTAGAATGAGCATACAAGATGAAAACGAGCATAGATGGATGATTCTAACTGAAATATTGTTTAGAATGAGTGTACAATGACGAAAACAAGAATATATGCGTGATTGAAACCGAAATATGGTTTAGAATGAGCGTACAATGATGAAAACGAGTATAGACGGATGATTCTAACCGAAATATTGTATAAAATAGGCTTAGACTAAGAAAAACAAGTATTGATGGGTGGTGTTAATCAAAATAAGGTATATGAGTGGCCTAGATCAGTGGAAACGAGTGTATAAATGCGATTCTAACCGAAATAGGGTATCACATGCTCGTAGATGGGTGATTTTGAGTACAAGTGAGTGATTCTAGCCAAAATATAATGTAGAATAATCATACAACGATGAAAACAAGTATAGATGGGTGATTCTAACCGAGATATGGTATAAACGGTGAAACCGAGTATAGATGGGCGATACTAACCGAGATATGGTATAAACGGGCTTAGAATGGTGAAAACTAGTATAGATGGGCGATACTAACCGAGATATGGTACAAAACTGGCTTAGAATGGTGAAAAAGAGTATAGATGGGTAATTCTAATCGAAATATGATTTAGAATGGGCGTAAATTGGTGAAACCGAGTATAGGTGCATAATTTTAAATGAAATAGGGTATAAAGGTTGCCTAGATCAGTGAAAACGAGTATATAGATACGATTCTAACTAAAATAAGGTATAAAATGCTCGTATACTAGTGAAAACGAGTATATATGATTGATTCTAACCGAAATATGGTGTAGAATGAGAATACAATGATGAAAATGAGTATAGATGGGTGATTCTAACCGAAATATGGTATAAACCGTGCTTAGAATGGTAAAAAACGAGTATAGATGGGTGATTCTAACGAAATATGGTATAAAACAGGGTTAGAACGGTGAAAAGGAGCATAGATGGGTGACTCTAATCTAATTATAGTCTAGAGTGGGCGTAGATGGTAACCAAACATAGATACGTGACTCTAACCGAAATAAGTAAAAAAAGTGGCATAGATTTGTGGAAACGAGTATAGAAATGTGATTCTAACCGAAATAAGATTTCAAATACACGTAAAATAGTGGAAACGAGCACGAACGGGTGATTCTAACCGAAATAAGGTATAAAACGGCCGTAGACCAGTGAAAACGAGCATAAGTGAGTTATTCTAACCGAAATATGGTTTTGAATGAGCGTAGAATGGTGAAAACGAGTACAGACGGGTAATTCTAACCAAAATATATTATAAAACAGGCACAGAAGGGTAAAAACGAGTATAGATGTGTGATTCTAACAGAAATATGGGCATAAACCATGCTTAGAATGGCAAAAACGAGTATAGATAGGTGATTCTAATTAAAACATGCTTTACGTACATTGGTGAAACCGAGTATAAATGCATAAAGCTAACAAAAATAACGTATAAAAGTGGCATAGATTAGTGAAACGAGTATACAAATGCGATTCTAATCGAAAAAAGATTGCAAATGCTCGTAGACTGGTGAAAGCAAGTATGAATGAATGATTCTGACCCAAATATGGTTTAGAATGAGCGTGCAATGATGAAAATGAGTATAGATGGGTGACTCTAGCCTAAATATGGTATAAAACGATCGCAGACTAGTGAAAATGAGTATGAATGAGTTATTCTAACCGAAACACGGTGTAGAATTGGCATACAATGATGCAGACGAGTTTAGATGGGTGATTCTAACTGAAATATGGTTTAGAATGAGCATACAATGATAAAAATGAGTACAGAAGGGTGATGAAGACCGAAATATGGCATAAAACACGCTTGGATGATGAAATTGAGTACAGATGGGTGATTCTAATCTCAACAAGGTTTATAATGGATGTAGATTGGTGAAACCGAGCATAGATGGCTAATTCTAACCGGAATATGTTGTAAAAGTGGCCTAGACTAGCGAAAACGAGTTTATAAATATGGTTTTAACCGAAATAAGTTATCAGATGCTCGTAGACTGGTGAAAACGAGTATAAATAAATGATTCTAGCTGAAAGTGGTTTAGAATGAGCGTATAAGGATGAAAACGAGTGTAGATAGGTGACCCTTTCTCCGAAATATGGTAAAATCGGCCGTAGACTGGTAAAAACGAGTACAGATGGATGATTCTAACCAAAATTTGGTATAACAGCGCCGTAGACTCTTGAAAATGAGTGTAAATGGGTTACTCTGACCGAAATACGTTGTAGAATGAGCATACAAGATGAAAACGAGCATAGATGGATGATTCTAACTGAAATATTGTTTAGAATGAGTGTACAATGACGAAAATAAGAATATATGCGTGATTGAAACCGAAATATGGTTTAGAATGAGCGTACAATGATGAAAACGAGTATAGATGGATGATTTTAACCGAAATATTGTATAAAATAGGCTTAGACTAAGAAAAACAAGTATTGATGGGTGGTGTTAATCAAAATAAGGTATATGAGTGGCCTAGATCAGTGGAAACGAGTGTATAAATGCGATTCTAACCTAAATAGGGTATCACATGCTCGTAGATGGGTGATTTTGAGTACAAGTGAGTGATTCTAGCCGAAACATAATGTAGAATAATCGTACAACGATGAAAACAAGTATAGATGGGTGATTCTAACTGAGATATGGTATAAACGGTGAAACCGAGTATAGATGGGCGATACTAACCGAGATATGGTATAAACGGGCTTAGAATGGTAAAAACTAGTATAGATGGGTGATACTAACCGAGATATGGTACAAAACTGGCTTAGAATGGTGAAAAAGAGTATAGATGGGTAATTCTAATCGAAATATGATTTAGAATGGACGTAAATTGGTGAAACCGAGTATAGGTGCATAATTTTAAATGAAATAGGGTATAAAGGTTGCCTAGATCAGTGAAAACGAGTATATAGATACGATTCTAACTAAAATAAGGTATAAAATACTCGTATACTAGTGAAAATGAGTATATATGATTGATTCTAACCGAAATATGGTGTAGAATGAGAATACAATGATGAAAATGAGTATAGATGGGTGATTCTAACAGAAATATGGTATAAACCGTGCGTAGAATGGTAAAAAACGAGTATAGATGGGTGATTCTAACGAAATATGGTATAAAACAGGGTTAGAACGGTGAAAAGGAGCATAGATGGGTGACTCTAATCTAATTATAGTCTAGAGTGGGCGTAGATGGTAACCGAACATAGATACGTGACTCTAACCGAAATAAGTAAAAAAAGTGGCATAGATTTGTGGAAACGAGTATAGAAATGTGATTCTAACCGAAATAAGATTTCAAATACACGTAAAATAGTGGAAACGAGCACGAACGGGTGATTCTAACCGAAATAAGGTATAAAACGGCCGTAGACCAGTGAAAACGAGCATAAGTGAGTTATTCTAATCGAAATATGGTTTTGAATGAGCGTAGAATGGTGAAAACGAGTACAGACGGGTAATTCTAACCAAAATATATTATAAAACAGGCACAGAAGGGTAAAAACGAGTATAGATGTGTGATTCTAACAGAAATATGGGCATAAACCATGCTTAGAATGGCAAAAACGAGTATAGATAGGTGATTCTAATTAAAACATGCTTTACGTACATTGGTGAAACCGAGTATAAATGCATAAAGCTAACAAAAATAACGTATAAAAGTGGCATAGATTAGTGAAACGAGTATACAAATACGATTCTAATCGAAAAAAGATTGCAAATGCTCGTAGACTGGTGAAAGCAAGTATGAATGAATGATTCTGACCCAAATATGGTTTAGAATGAGCGTGTAATGATGAAAATGAGTATAGATGGGTGACTCTAGCCTAAATATGGTATAAAACGATCGCAGACTAGTGAAAATGAGTATGAATGAGTTATTCTAACCGAAACACGGTGTAGAATTGGCATACAATGATGCAGACGAGTTTAGATGGGTGATTCTAACTGAAATATGGTTTAGAATGAGCATACAATGATAAAAACGAGTACAGAAGGGTGATGAAGACCGAAATATGGCATAAAACACGCTTGGATGATGAAATTGAGTACAGATGGGTGATTCTAATCTCAACAAGGTTTATAATGGATGTAGATTGGTGAAACCGAGCATAGATGGCTAATTCTAACCGGAATATGTTGTAAAAGTGGCCTAGACTAGCGAAAACGAGTTTATAAATATGGTTTTAACCGAAATAAGTTATCAGATGCTCGTAGACTGGTGAAAACGAGTATAAATAAATAATTCTAGCTGAAAGTGGTTTAGAATGAGCGTATAAGGATGAAAACGAGTGTAGATAGGTGACCCTTTCTCCGAAATATGGTAAAATCGGCCGTAGACTGGTAAAAACGTGTACAGATGGATGATTCTAACCAAAATTTGGTATAACAGCGCCGTAGACTCTTGAAAATGAGTGTAAATGGGTTACTCTGACCGAAATACGTTGTAGAATGAGCATACAAGATGAAAACGAGCATAGATGGATGATTCTAACTGAAATATTGTTTAGAATGAGTGTACAATGACGAAAATAAGAATATATGCGTGATTGAAACCGAAATATGGTTTAGAATGAGCGTACAATGATGAAAACGAGTATAGATGGATGATTTTAACCAAAATATTGTATAAAATAGGCTTAGACTAAGAAAAACAAGTATTGATGGGTGGTGTTAATCAAAATAAGGTATATGAGTGGCCTAGATCAGTGGAAACGAGTGTATAAATGCGATTCTAACCTAAATAGGGTATCACATGCTCGTAGATGGGTGATTTTGAGTACAAGTGAGTGATTCTAGCCGAAACATAATATAGAATAATCGTACAACGATGAAAACAAGTATAGATGGGTGATTCTAACTGAGATATGGTATAAACGGTGAAACCGAGTATAGATGGGCGATACTAACCGAGATATGGTATAAACGGGCTTAGAATGGTAAAAACTAGTATAGATGGGTGATACTAACCGAGATATGGTACAAAACTGGCTTAGAATGGTGAAAAAGAGTATAGATGGGTAATTCTAATCGAAATATGATTTAGAATGGGCGTAAATTGGTGAAACCGAGTATAGGTGCATAATTTTAAATGAAATAGGGTATAAAGGTTGCCTAGATCAGTGAAAACGAGTATATAGATACGATTCTAACTAAAATAAGGTATAAAATGCTCGTATACTAGTGAAAATGAGTATATATGATTGATTCTAACCGAAATATGGTGTAGAATGAGAATACAATGATGAAAATGAGTATAGATGGGTGATTCTAACCGAAATATGGTATAAACCGTGCTTAGAATGGTAAAAAACGAGTATAGATGGGTGATTCTAACGAAATATGGTATAAAACAGGCTTAGAACGGTGAAAAGGAGCATAGATGGGTGACTCTAATCTAATTATGGTCTAGAGTGGGCGTAGATGGTAACCGAACATAGATACGTGACTCTAACCGAAATAAGTAAAAAAAGTGGCATAGATTTGTGGAAACGAGTATAGAAATGTGATTCTAACCGAAATAAGATTTC